>JAGKTI010001554.1:68391-82531 GCA_018397915.1 Birgus latro | reverse complement strand
CGACAACCGTTTACTCATCACGGTAGTTGAGAGATAACTGGCGGGAGAGGAAGAGCGCGGGAAGGGATTTAAACACATCTGTTCGTTGCCACACGCCAAATTCAAACTTACGGGTCATTTTTTTGGAAGGGGGTGGGGACATCTCCGGACAGTGGGGTGTCCGGTTATTGGGGATAGTAGGGAGATTACTGTGTACTGTTATGGTAAGTATCAGACATACTCATAGACATGGTTAGGTTAACTGAAAGTGATGAAAAGGGCACAGTGAGGGAGTAATACAAATCATAGAGAGACCTGAGGTGGGCTTGAGGTAGGGTGTTCTGAGGCTGGGGGTGGAGAGTTAGTGGTCTTCACCACATTGATTTGACTCCTCAGGTAGAGCCTCAGCTTTGAATCCTCCCAAACCATCAGAAACTACAGAAATGACACCATCATTGTTGGCAGAAACCAGCTCAGACGACTGATAAAGATTTTTTTTTTCTTTTTTTCTTTTTAAGCCAAATAATGCACGATAATCGTAGGAGTGTGGATTTTCATCTTGCAGTGATAGTGAAAACTGCTATAACCAAGTGTACAATAGCCAAGAGATCACTGAACATTTTTTTTTATTTTTGAGGAGGTTGCAGCTATAGATTTGTCAAACATTTTCTCAATGATCTTAGGAAATATGTACTGTACTGTGCTTATAAACTTGAAATAGACAGTTTATCACTTCTTTACTGATATATCTGTATTGTGAATATTTTGGTATATGTAGCTATTTAGTATTTGCTTGATGCATATGAAGGTAATCATAGTTATATAACATGTATATTAATTATTCTTATCCTCTATGCTCCCAGGGATATCATGGGAAGGTAAAGACTGAGAGAAACATTATCATTGCTGTCTATCTTTATAGTTGCCCCAACTTTTTTTTTTCTTATTTGTTTCTAGGAAAGTTTATGTTCATTATCAAGCATTTTGTGATTGTTTAATAACTAATTTGAAATTTTTGCTTGATCTGATATTGTGTGCATGTATATTAGTGTCTTAGATGTGGATATTCCTATCTGTCTATCTGTCTATTGCCAGACGCATCAATCCCACACGGGGTGGCCACAAACAAATCGCCTCCATGTCGCTCTGTCCCCCGCCATTTCACTACCCCGCTCCCAACTCACACCCCTCTCTCTCATGTACCTCTCCACTCCATCCCTCCATCTCATCCTTGGCCTCCCCCTCCCTCTCTCCCCCCCTCCACCTCACTCACATACACTCTCCTCGTCAGTCTTTCACTCTCCATCCTCTCCACATGCCCAAACCACCTTAACTTGTTTCTCCTAACGCTTCCCATCACGTCCACTTCCACACCACAGTGCTCCTTCACTTCCTCATTTACTAGTCTGTCTCTCCATGTGACTCCACATGCTCCTCTCAAATAACTCATTTCCACTGCTCTCACTCTTAACTTCTGTCCTTCGAACAGAGTCCAAGCTTCACTTCCATATGTTAGAGTTGGTATCACAGTACTGTCATGTAACAACTTTTTCACTTCCATGCTCACTTCCCTGTTTCTTATCACTGCTTTCAATGAACCAGCAACCTTCCTTCTCTGCTGCACCCTTTCAAGCACTTCACCCTCCAGACTTCTATCCTTACCCATCACACTACTCAAGTACTTAAATGCACCCACATTCTCCATATCCTCCCCATCCAGTCTCACTGTACATTCACTGGCTTCACTTCTCTCGAAGACCATCACTTTACTCTTCCCTACATTCACCTTTAGATTCCGTTTCTTACACACTTTCCCAAACTCATCTACCAAACCTTGCAGCTCCCCTTCTTCTTCACTCAACAACACAGTATCATCTGCAAACAGCAGTACAGGGAGTTTCCAAACACTGCCCTCTCTCATTAGGGCCGCTCCAACATCCACTGCCCGACTTTGTATCTCTTTTATAACCCCATCCATGTACAGATTGAACAACCATGGCGACATGACACATCCTTGTTTCAATCCAACCTTCAAATGGAAAGAGTCACTCAGTTTGCCATCCACATGCACTGCAGCCTTAGCACCCTCATACATACTCTTCACTGCCTTCAACAACTTCCCATCCACTCTATATATTCTTAATACTTTGCACAATCCTTGTCTATCCACCCTGTCATATGCTTTCACCAAATCCATGAAGGCTGCATACAACTTCTTTTCCTTCTCTAGAAACTTTTCCACTAAAGATTGAAGAGTGAATATCTGGTCTACACAACCTCTTCTTTTCCTAAAACCTCCCTGTTCTTCTCCAATTAATTCCTCTGTTATTTCCCTAACTCTGTCAATAAGTATCCTACCATATATTTTTCCGATTACACTAAGAAGGCAAATGTCCATATGATTACCACACACTTCTTTTTCCCCTTTTCCTTTGTACAGAGGAATAATTATACAGTACCTGACTTCCAATCCTCCTGGACTCTACCTTCCTCCCAGGCCAATCTGCACACCTTCCACATCCATTCTGTTATTATCTCTCCCCCATGCTTCAGCATTTCACCACACACTTCATCAATTCCTGGGGCTTTCCCCATATTAACTTTCTTCATTGCTTCCACCACTTCCATCCTACTGATTTCTTCCTCTCTTCTCATAACCCTCCTTCTCCTCGCCATTCCCCAGCCACTTATACTTGCATTACTTTCACTCTCTTTGTTCAACAATTCATTAAAGTGTTCTCTCCATCTGCTCACTTTTTCTCCCTTCTCCACTAGTAATCTACCATTTTTATCTTTCACACCCCCACTAACTTCGTTGGCACCCTGTCTAGCTCTCTTTACCTCTTTCCAGAACATTTTCTTACATTCCCCCCACTTTGCTCTCAAATTCCTTCCAAATTCCTCGTCCACTCTCTTCTTACCCTCTCTTACTAATCTTTTCACCTCTCTCCTCCTCTCTACATATAACTCTCTCGTCCGTCTCTTAGCTTCTTCGACGCCCTTGTTCCTCATCCACTCATTATATGCTTTCTTTTGTGCCACAGCCTCTCTCACCTCTTCAATCCACCATGCTGTTCCCTGAACCCCCTTTCATGTTCTCTTCACCCCACACACCACCTCACATGCTGCACAGATTTCTTCTGTGAATATCTTGCACACACCTTCCACGTCCCCCATCTGCTCCAATCTGTATTTACCCAATCGCTCCTCCACTTCCCTTTTATATTCAGCCTTTATTCCACCCTCTTGTATCTTTTCTGCCCTCCTTGTAAGAAATACTTTCTCCTGTCCTTCCTTCTCTTCCTCCATCTTGTTTGGATTCTGATTCTGGCCACTCCCCCAACCTCTATATACCCTTGCATCCATTACACATCTTCTCATTCTTTCATCCACACACACATAATCAATCATTTCCTTCCATTCATTCAGTTCACCATCCACCCTTCTCATCATTTTGTGCCTGAAGAGGGTATTATCTAACACCAACCCCCTCCCGGCACAAATGTCCACTAAAGCACTGCCATTCTCATCCATTTCTGCAGGCACTCCCCACTCACCATCCATTCCATCCACCTTCTCATTCCCTACTTTTCCATTCATATCTCCAGTCGGAAACACTCTCTCATTTCTTTCAAACTTTTCCAAGCAGGCTTCCACATTTGTCCGAAACTCTTCTCTCACTCTACTTACACGATCTTACATTGGCGCATACACACACACAGTCGCCCACATTTGTAGTCAAACTTTCACTCATACCCACACAATCCTTGACCCAACTGATCCATACTCTCTTACATTCTCCTTCCATCTGCTGCTTACAGCAATACACACTCCTTCTTTCGCCCTCTCATTTTCACCTACTCCCGCGCATATACCCCATCCACACTCCCATTCTCTCACAATCTCACCTCGCCATTTAGTTTCAGTTATTCCACATATATCCACTTTCGCACTCTCATGCACCTGTACGATCTCTCTCTTTCACCTCATCATTCATACCCCTTACATTCCAAGTCACAGTCCTTACCAAGTCTTTTGTCCGGTCCTTTTTCTATAAATTGCTTTTCATTATAATTAAACCTAACCTCTGGTTCATACACCTTGCAGTGAGCAGTGTCTCTCCCTTTATTTGATTTTACTTATTATTATGAGCAGAGAGAAAGTAAGAGGTGGAGGGGTGGGGGTGGCTTGTTTGTGTGGAAGGTTGGATGTGCGGGTTTGAGTTGGTGGGTGTATTTAGTTGCCTTGTACAAGATTTGAGCTAAGCATGTGTTGTCCCGTCTCCATATCTTAAATTATACAATGTACACATTGATGTTCTTTGCTTGCACCCCCATTTTTTCCAGATTGTTCCAAATGTCTGTACTGCTATTTGGCAAACTAAATTTTCCATGTCATATAAGCATCTACTGATACTCTTTAGTGTATATTCATGTCCACTTGTTCTTCTGTCATCATCCACAAACAGATCTTCTCTGTCCACCTTTTTCAGTTACTAAACTCCTTTAAACATCGTAATGAAAGTTCCTCTTTCTCTTCTCTCAATTAGCATTAGTAACTTCAACTTCTTCAGTCTCCCTCCATAAGACAGTCCTCTCAAACTGGGTAGCATCCTAATCACCATCCTCTGTACCTTTTCCAGTTTTCTTAAATGCTTCTTTAAATGAGATAACCACATCACTGCTGCATATTCTAATTTTGGGCTTATCATGGATATAGTTATCTATCTCACCATCTCATCCAGGTAGCTGGAAGCCACTCTCATAAAAGCAGTCAGACTAAATGCACCTCCAGTGATCTTATTAATATGTTATGTGATAGATCATTCTGTATGGTCACTCCTAGATCTTTCTCTTCCCTAACTTTGCTGATCCTCACTCTTCCCATTTTACACTTGCAGCTAGGTTGTTTGCCTTTTATTCCTGTTTCTAGGCTTTTTTTTTTCTTTTAAAGTTTGGTTCCAACTGAACAATCCATCCAAATATTATTGCATCACCTCACAACCATCACCATTCTGGATTCAGTTAATATTTGTTGCATCATCTGCAAACTTATTTATATTACTGCTTCAGCCTTCTGGCATATAATTTACATATATCAGAAATATAATAGGAACAATACTGAGCCTATTGACATTCCACTAGTCACACACTTAGAGAATACTTGTCTGTTATAGCAGTTCTCATATGTCTTCCCTCTAAATAATTGTCCATCCATTTTAGCAATTTCCCACTCATTTCTCCAGTAGTTTTTTTTATTTTTGTAGCAATCTTTTGATTCAGCAGGTTTGTGACACATGATGATCCTTTCCAAAATCCAGGCTGTTTTGCTGTTATTACCTCATTTTCTTCAATGAACTTAATCCACTTTTTTCTGATAATTTTTTCAGACAGTTTGCAAACAATGCTGGTGAGGAATATCGGTCTGTAATTAAGTGGGTTGTCTCTCTCACTTCCTTTATAAATTGGCACTTTATTTGCCTTCTTCCAGTGTATTGGCAACTCTCCTCTTTTCAGTGAATAATTAATAATATCATTAATTGGCTGCAGCAATTAATGTGCACATTCTTTCAATATCCATCCAGCAATCCCCTTTGACCCTTTGGCTTTTCTGACATCAAAGTCTCCCATCAGTTGTAATATATATTTCATTTCTATCAGCTACTGTCTTGGCTAACTGCTTGGCCTTCCCTTCTTCACCTGATTCCATAACTTCATTGTCATTTACAAATATTGTATGTAGCATGTTTTTACCTCACTCATATGCTTCTTGTCATATGTCACTTCCCCATCTCTGTCTCACTGTGGTATCCCATGCTTTCTTTTTGCCTTGTATGTATTTATTCCACGCTTTCTCACTGTGTCTTCTTTGTAACCTATTCCCGTGCCTTGCTACATCTATAATTAAATTAATCCTTTTGTATCATATTGTTTATAAAGGCTCCAGCATGCTTCCATGTGTCGGCCTTGGTCACTTAATGGCGGCTCTTAATGCTGCTCAGTATCTGGCATCCTCCCCATTCAGTCCCTTATCCTTGAGGCCACGCTTTATGACGTCATTCGAGGTGTTTTTTGGTCTGCCTGTCACAGCTTACTTTCCAACGTTTCCACTTTTCACCTTCCATGGCCATTTGCCTTCCTCCATCCTTTCAACATGCCCAAACCATCTTAGTCTGTCCCTCTTCATCACAACACCAGTGCATTCAAGTCTATCCTTCCTGTCAACTTTTCAGTCACAATCCTAGCCCTCCGCACCTTGTGTATTGTCATTTCTTTATGTTTAAGCCTTGAGCATGTTGAGAGGATGGAGGATGTCAATTGGGGGTAGAAGGTGAAAAGTGCACAAGTTGGAGGGTAGGGTTGTGAGAGGCAGACCAAAAAATACCTGGGAAGAGGTCATAGAGTGTGGTACTCTCACGTGACCTCAGAAATGGACTCCCGTGGGAAATGTTGTATGCCGATGATTTGGTGTTGATTGCAGAAAATGAAAGGGAGGTGGAGGAAAGATTTGGGAAGTGGAGAGATGGTATAGAGGACAAGGGCTTGAGAGTAAATGCAGATAAAACAAAGATATTGGTATCTAGGGATGAATGGCTGTACTGTCAAAGAAGAGAGAGAATGGCCATGTGGTTTGCCACAAGGGCCTGGGTAGTAATAACATTTTGTGCAGTGTTTGTGATAAGTGGGTGTAGAAGATATGTAGTGGTATTACAGTAGAGATAGACTGTGAGATAATGCTGATTTCATGCATGTGGTGTGTCAGGGAGAGCATGTGGAGATGGTCAGCCGTAAAAGGATTGATCTTGCTGGTGAGTCCCTCGTGTTTGTGGAAGAGTTTTGTTATTTGGGAGACATGTTATGTGCTGGAGATGGGGCTAGAGCTAGCTCTGTGGCTAGAATGAGGAGTGGTTTTAAGAAGTTCAGGGAGCTGTTGCCTCTTCTGACATTGAGAGGGCTGTCCCTCCATGCTAAGGGTTCTTTGTAGCAGCATGTGTTAAGAAGGTAATGCGGTATGGTAGTGATACCATGGCAGTAGAGGAAGAGGATGTTCGCAGGCTTAGACATACAGAAATGACAGTGATTGGGTGGATGTGCAGTGCGTCCTTGAATGCGAGGCCTGGGGGGGCTTGGTTTATGATGGAACGGTTAAGAGGCAGGATGGGGCTGGAGTGTTTTTTTTTTTTTTTTTAAATAACAGAGAAAGGAAAAACAAATGAATAAAAAAAAATAATCCATACTCCAGATTAATAGTGTCCTCCATTCATAATATATCCGTAACAGTTGGACTTGAACAGCTGTAGTTGAAGTTTGGAGAGACAACTCTAGGGAAGCGAGTTCCAGAGAGATGAAGTTTGGGGAATAAAAGAAATCTGACAGGCAGAAGTTCTGCAATATGGCTGTGTGACATTCCAGTCATGAGCGCTACCAGATGCCCGTGTAGCACAAGGGAAGGCATGGAGAGGTGGCACAATGGACGCAACTTCGTCTGAGCATTTAAAATAATGCAAGGGAGGCAACATTCTTTCTTACTTGTAGGGGAGGTAGTTTATTTATAATAGCAGGGTTATTAATAATTCCAACAGCTTTGTTCTGAATTTTGTCTAGTTTTTTTTAATGCAACCTCTCCACATCCACTCCACATGGGTGAGCAATATTCACGCTGAGAGCGCACATGACTCTTATAAATTATAGCTAACTGCTCGTCAGTGAAGAAGTTACAAACTCTGTACAATAATCCAAGTTTCTTTGAGGCGGGTTTATCAAGTGAT
This sequence comes from Birgus latro, assembly GCA_018397915.1. Taxonomy (NCBI): domain Eukaryota; kingdom Metazoa; phylum Arthropoda; class Malacostraca; order Decapoda; family Coenobitidae; genus Birgus; species Birgus latro. The sequence goes on along the minus strand of JAGKTI010001554.1, from coordinate 74,784 downwards.
CTGACACGAGAAGTCCAGCTGAGCGCATTGTTAAGTGAGACGCTGAGAATTTCAGTACTTTTGGAGATGGGAATATTAGTAGCATTGAAGGTAACACGAAAATGGCAACATCTGTCATTGAGTAAATTATATATATAGCGTTAAATGAGACAAGGTTGTTTTGTCCCCATTCACTGATTGTACATAAGTCTTGATTTATGGAGATGGCTGTACTGAATTGAGAGAGATATTAGACATTGTAAATGGGTGTCTGAGTGTGAATGGACTGTGAAGTGTTGAGTCATCTGCATTTGAATGGATGGGATTGTGGGTGACAGATAAAAGATCATTAATATGAACCAGGAACAGGGTTGGCACCAGAACTGATCCCTTTGGCATGCCAGGGTTGATTGGGAATTGGAATATACATCATCTACTCTTATTTTTCTGTCACTGAGATGAGGAAAGCAGGGAGTTTAGACAGCAGGGAACGGTGCCATACTCTGTCAAAAGCTTTAGAAATATCAAGGGCTACTGCTTGAGTTTCTCCATGTAGGTCGATTGCTTGATGGATGGTATGAGTCAGGAGATTATGTCATTGGTGGATCTTTCGTGGCAAAAGTCATATTGTCTATCACTAATTAAGTTGTTGGTTTCAAGATGCTTAACTATGTGCTTATTAAATAAAACTTTAAATACTTCACCAGGAGAAGATGTGGCAGCTCTTGGTCTGTAATCAGAGGGGTCAGAGGAATATCCTTTCTTTGGAATTGTGTGAATATTGGCTTCTTTCCATGCAGTAGGGAACGAGAAAGTACATATGCATAGTCTGAATAATTTAGCTAGAACGGGCAAGTTCTAGGGAACGCTTTTTCAAAACAGTTGGAGGAATTCCATCTGGGCCTGGAGCTTTGTTGGTAGGTAAATTGTCTAGGATGGATCCAAGAAATGGGCATTATGGTGTTGTGATGAGGAGAAGTAGATTGAGATGGTTTGAGCATGTGGAGAGGATGGGAAATGACAGTTGGGTGCAGAAAGTGAGAAGTGTTAATGTTAGGGGTAGGGTTGCGAGAGCTAGACTGAAAAAGACCTGGAATGGGGTCACTGACTATGACCTGAGGGAGAAGGGACTGAATAGGGGGGCTGCCAAAGATTGAGCAGCATGGAGAGCTACCATTAGGTGACCAAGGCTGACACATGCAAGCATGTTGGAACCTGTATAAATGAAAAGATTTACTGCCCAAGTTCACTACCATACCCCATTACACTCCTGACACATCATACATGAAGTTCCTTTAGCACGGAGGAAGAGCCCTTTCCGTGTTAGGAGAGGCAACAGCTCCCTGAACTTCCTCCAACCGCTTCTTACTCTAGCCGCAGAGCTAGTTACTCCAGTCACACCTCCAATAACAAAACTCCTGCACACACTCGAGACTTTCCACAAGATCAGTTCTTTCATGCCTAACAGTCCCTACATACTCTCCCTGATGCACTGCGCACACTAAATCAGCATCATTCGCACCCTACCTCTCCTGCCTCAACTTCTATGCACCCACTTAACACAAACACTGCACAAGATGGGGTTACTTCCCACACCTTTGTGCCACATTGCACATAGCCACACTCCATCTGCTTTGATGTACCACTAGCAGCCCTAGGTATCATCACTTTTGCTTTATCCACATTTAAACCCTTGTGCCCTGTTCTCTCTCTCTCTCTCCATTTCCTAAATCTTTCCTCTGCCTCCCTTTCATTTTCTGCAGTTAATGCCAAGTCATCAGCATACCACATCTCCCATGGGAGTTCATTTCTGAAGTCAGATGAGAGAGCTTCAAGCACCATGACAAACAGTAAAAGGGTCAAGACTGACAGCTGATGCACAATAACATTCACCGAAAACTCATTGCTCAAGTTAAAATTCACACACCTGGTTGTGAGCACCCACCTGCATAGCCATAGCCACACTAACCACCCACTCATCTGTCCCAAGCTTCTCATTCTCCACTTTGCCACCTCCCTTGGAACTTTGTCTGTGGCCTTCCCCAAATCAACAAAAGTATAATACAGCTCCCATTTCTTTCATATATATTTTTCTCGAAGCTGTCAAATATTGAATATGGCATCATTGGTCCCTTTGGCATAAACCCAAACTGCGTGTCATCAATGGTGACTCATTCCCTTATACTGTCAAGGACTCACCTTTACCTTCATTTTTTGATCCAAAGGGTTTATTCCTCTATAATTTCCTCTTTCCATGGCATCACCCATCCCCTTATACACATTTACAGTCACACTCTTCAGCCAGTCATATAGGAAAACACTATCTATTTGTTGCCAGACACATCAATCCCGCAAAGGGTGGCTGCAAACAAATTGCCTCCATGTCGCCCTGTCCCCCACCATTTCGCTGTCCTGCTCCCAGCTCACACCCCTTTCTCTCATATACCTCTCCACTCCATCCCTGCATCAAATCTTTGGTCTCCCTCTCCTTCCCCCTTGCACTTAACTCACATACACTCTTCCCCTCAGTCTTTCACTCTCCTTCCTCTCCACATGGCCAAACCACCTCAGTGTGTTTCTCCTAACACTTCCTATCACATCCACATCCACACCACAATGCTCCATCATTTCCTCATTTGTCAGTCTGTCTCTCCATGTGACTCCACAGGCTCCTTCCAAATAACTCATTTCCACTACTCTCACTTTTGACTTCTGTTCCTCCAACAAGGTCCAAGCTTTACTTCCATACATTAGAGTTGGTATCACAGTACTGTCATGTAGTAACTTTTTCACTTCTTTGCTCACTTCCCTGTTTCTTATCACTGCTTTTAAGGAAACAGCAACCTTTCTTCCATGTTGTACCCTTTCAGGCACTTCGCCCTCTGAACTTCCATCCTTACACATCATGCAGTACTACCCAAGTACTTAAACGCACTCGCATTTTCCATTTCCTCTTCATCAAACCTTTCTGTACATTCACTGACTTTTCTCTCGAAGACCATAACTTTACTCTTCCCTACTTTTCCCTTTAGATTCCCTTTCTTACACACTCTTCCCAAACTCACTCACCAAGCCTTGCAGCTTCCCTTCGTCTTCACTTAAAAACACAGTATCATCTGCAAACAACAGTACAGGAGTTCCAAACACTGTCCTCTCTCATTAGAGCCACTTCATCATCCATTGCCCTATCTTGTATCTCTTTATAACCCCATCCATATACAGATTGAACAACCATGGAGACATGGGACATCCTTGTTTCAGTCCAACCTTCACATAGAAAAATTCACTCAGTTCTCTATCCACACTCACTGCTGCCTTAACACCCTCATACATACTTTTAATGGCATTCGATAACTTCCTATCTACTCAAAATATTCTTAGTACTTTCCACAATCCTTGTCAATCCACCCTGTCATATGCCCAGATCCATGAAGGCTGGATACAACTTCTTTTCTTTCTCTAGAAACCTTTCCACTAAAGATCTAAGAATGAATATCTGATCTACACAACCTCTTCCCTTCCTAAAACCTCCCTGTTCCTCTCCAACTAATTCCTCTGTTATTTCCCTTACTCTGTCTAAGTATCCTACCCTATACTTTTCCTACTGCACTAAGACAAATGCCCCAGTGATTACCACACACTTTTTCCCCTTTTCCTTTGTACAGGAGAGTAATTGTACCTGACTTCAGTCATCCGGGACTGTACCTTCCTTTCAGGCCAATCTGGACATCTTCCACATACATTCTACTGCCATCTCTCCCCCATGCTTCAGCATTTCACCACACACTCCATCAATTCTTGGGGCTTTCCCAATTTTGACTTTCTTCTTTGCTTCCACAAATTCCATCCTACCGATTTCTTCCTTTCTTCTCACATCCCGCTGTTTCCCAGCCATTCTCCAGCCACTTATATTCGCATTACTTTCATTCTTTATGTTCAACAATACCTTATAGTGTACTTTCCATTTGCTCACTTTTTCTCCCTTCTCCACCAGTAATCTCCCATTTTTATCTTTCACTCCCCAGCTAACTTCTTTGGCACCCTGTCTAACTCTCTTTATCTCATTCCAGAACATTTTCTTATATTCCCTCCACTTTACACTCAGATTCTTTCCAAATTCCTCAACCACTCTCATCTTACTCTCTCTTACTATCTTTTCACCTTTCTCTTCCTCTCTACATATAACTCTCACTTCCATCTCTCAGCTTCTTCCACGCCCCTGTTTCTCATCCACTCAATATATGCTTTATTCTGTTGTGCCACAGCCTGTCTCACCTCTTCAGTCCACCATGCTGTTTGCTGCACCCTCTTTCGTCTTCCCTTCACCCCACGCACCATCTCACTTGTTGTACAGATTTCTCCTGTGAATGCCTTGCATACTCATTCCACGTTCCCCCATCTGCTCCAATCCTTGTTTACCCAATCGCTCCTCTACTTCTCTTTTATATTCTGCCTTTTCTCCAACCTCTTGTAACCTTTACACCCTCCTTGTATGAACTACTTCCTCCTGTCCTTCCTTTCTTCTATTTCTCCATTTTATTTGGACTTTGATTCCCACCACCACCAAGTGATGGTCAGGAAGTCCACTCCCCCAACCTCTATATGCTCTTGAATCCATTACACAGCTTCTTATCCTATCATCCACACACACATAATCATTGCCTTCTGTTCATTCTGTTCACCACCCACCCTTCTCATCACTCGCCACGTATACCTGTGGATCATTTGTAATCGAATTTATTAAATCAGTAACTAAACCCACTCCTTTATCTACTGTGGCCTTCGGCATTTCAGAACGCAGACACACCTGCCACCTTCCCCAACTTCATCCTGCCTGTTGCCCTGGTCACAGTAGCAGCTTCACTGGATTTACTGTTTCCAAACCTTCCCAGCTCTAGTCAAACTCTTCATTCAGCAGTCGGTTTTAATGCTCACTCCATACTTCTTTAACCCTTCCATGTCAGAGGTTCATGTAGAAAACTGCTGTGGCACATGAAAGCCTGTGCGAAGTCGCATAGAGATGCTTTACTACTACCGCACGTAGCAAAATCACTGATTATTTTAGGGAGCTCAGAGTGTTCTCGTTTTGAAGCTTAGTAATTGTACTTTATCATACTACTGTATATTAAAAAATGCAATATATGCAAAGCAAGTACAGAGGAATTAGTTGGAGAAGAACAAGGAGGTTTTAGGAAGGGAAGAGGTTGTGTAGACCAGGTATTCTTTCTTAGATCCTTAGTGGAGAAGTTTCTAGAGAAGGGCAAGAAGTTGTATGCAGCCTTCATGGATCTGGAGAAAGCATATGACAGGGTGGATAGACAAGGTTTGTGGAAGGTATTAAGAATATATGGAGTGGATGGGAAGTTGTTGAAGGCAGTGAAGAGTATGTATGAGGGTGCTAAGGCTGCAGTGCGTGTGGATGGCAAACTGAGTGAATCTTTCCATTTGAAGGTTGGATTGAAACAAGGATGTGTCATGTCTCCATGGTTGTTCAATCTGTATATGGATGGGGTTATAAAAGAGATACAAGGTCGGGCAGTGGATGTTGGAGCGGCCCTAGTGAGAGAGGGCAGTGTTTGGAAACTACCTGTACTGTTGTTTGCAGATGATACTGTGTTGTTGAGTGAAGACGAAGGGGAGCTGCAAGGCTTGGTAGATGAGTTTGGGAGAGTGTGTAAGAAACGGAATCTAAAGGTGAATGTGGGGAAGAGTAAAGTGATGGTCTTCGAGAGAAGTGAAGCCAGTGAGTGTACAGTGAGATTGGATGGGAAGGAAATGGAGAATGTGAGTGAATTTAAGTACTTGGGCAGTGTGATGAGTAAGGATGGTAGTCTGGAGGGTGAAGTGCTCGAAAGGGTACAGCAGGGAAGGAAGGTTGCTGGTTCGTTGAAAGCAGTGATAAGAAACAGGGAGGTGAGCATGGAAGTGAAAAAGTTGTTACATGACAGTATTGTGATACCAACTCTGACATATGGAAGTGAAGCTTGGACCCTGTTGGAAGGACAGAAGTCAAGAGTGAGAGCAGTGGAAATGAGTTATTTGAGAGGAGCATGTGGAGTCACATGGAGAGACAGACTAACAAATGAGGAAGTGAAGGAGCGTTGTGGTGTGCTTGAGGACGTGATGGGAAGCGTTAGGAGAAACACGTTAAGGTGGTTTGGGCATGTGGAGAGGATGGAGAGTGAAAGATTGACGAGGAGAGTGTATGTGAGTGAGGTGGAGGGGGCGAGAGGGAGGGGGAGGCCGAGGATGAGATGGAGGGATGGAGTGGAGAGGTATATGAGAGAGGGGGGTGTGAGTTGGGAGCGTGGTAGTGAAATGGCAGGGGACAGAGTGACATGGAGGCGATTTGTTTGTGGCCACCCCGTTCGGGATTGAGGCGTCTGGCAATAGATAGATAGATAGATAGATAGA
>JAGKTI010001554.1:0-60155 GCA_018397915.1 Birgus latro | reverse complement strand
AATGAACTGTTGAACATAGAGAATGAAAGTAATGCAAGTATAAGTGGCTGGGGAATGGCAGGGAGAAGGAGGGTTGTGAGAAGAGAGGAAGAAATCACCAGGATGGAAGTGGTGGAAGCAATGAAGAAAGTTAAAATGGGGAAAGCCCCAGGAATTGATGGAGTGTGTGGTGAAATGCTGAAGCATGGGGGAGAGATAGTAATAGAATGGATGTGGAAGGTGTGCAGATTGGCTTGGGAGGAGGGTAGAGTCCCGGAGGATTGGAAGTCAGGTATAATTATTCCTCTGTACAAAGGAAAAGGGGAAAAAGCAGTGTGTGGTAATCATAGGGGCATTTGCCTTCTCAGTGTAATAGGAAAAATATATGGTAGGATACTTATTGACAGAGTTAGGGAAATTACTGAGGAATTAGTTGGAGAAGAACAAGGAGGTTTTAGGAAGGGAAGAGGTTGTGTAGACCAGATATTCATTCTTAGATCCGTAGTGGAAAAGTTTCTAGAGAAGGGCAAGAAGTTGTATGCAGCCTTCATGGATCTGGAGAAAGCATATGACAGGGTGGATAGACAAGGTTTGTGGAAGGTATTAAGAATATATGGAGTGGATGGGAAGTTGTTGAAGGCAGTGAAGAGTATGTATGAGGGTGCTAAGGCTGCAGTGCGTGTGGATGGCAAACTGAGTGAATCTTTCCATTTGAAGGTTGGATTTAAACAAGGATGTGTCATGTCTCCATGGTTGTTCAATCTGTATATGGATGGGGTTATAAAAGAGATACAAGGTCGGGCAGTGGATGTTGGAGCGGCCCTAGTGAGAGAGGGCAGTGTTTGGAAACTACCTGTACTGTTGTTTGCAGATGATACTGTGTTGTTGAGTGAAGACGAAGGGGAGCTGCAAGGCTTGGTAGATGAGTTTGGGAGAGTGTGTAAGAAACGGAATCTAAAGGTGAATGTGGGGAAGAGTAAAATGATGGTCTTCGAGAGAAGTGAAGCCAGTGAGTGTACAGTGAGATTGGATGGGAAGGAAATGGAGAATGTGAGTGAATTTAAGTACTTGGGCAGTGTGATGAGTAAGGATGGTAGTCTGGAGGGTGAAGTGCTCAAAAGGGTACAGCAGGGAAGGAAGGTTGCTGGTTCGTTGAAAGCAGTGATAAGAAACAGGGAGGTGAGCATGGAAGTGAAAAAGTTGTTACATGACAGTATTGTGATACCAACTCTGACATATGGAAGTGATGCTTGGACCCTGTTGGAGGGACAGAAGTCAAGAGTGAGAGCAGTGGAAATGAGCTATTTGAGAGGAGCATGTGGAGTCACATGGAGAGACAGACTAACAAATGAGGAAGTGAAGGAGCGTTGTGGTGTGGTTGAGGACATGATGGGAAGCGTTAGGAGAAACACGTTAAGGTGGTTTGGGCATGTGGAGAGGATGGAGAGTGAAAGATTGACGAGGAGAGTGTATGTGAGTGAGGTGGAGGGGGCGAGAGGGAGGGGGAGGCCGAGGATGAGATGGAGGGATGGAGTGGAGAGGTATATGAGAGAGGGGGGTGTGAGTTGGGAGTGTGGTAGTGAAATGGCAGGGGACAGAGTGACATGGAGGCGATTTGTTTGTGGCCACCCTGTTCGGGATTGAGGCGTCTGGCAATAGAATATTTTCCCTTCCGATGTGTTAATCTGTAATGCAATCAGTTTAGCTTGCTTGTGAGAGTATATCTAGTTCTGTCTCTTTGACTTGTAGATTTTTCTTTGTTAATACCAGAACTCCTCCTTTTTTCAAATTTCTATCTCATCACCATATATTATGTTATTTGATATCCTTGGGATTAGTTTTCTTTCAGTTGAGCAAATAAGATGAGCTTCCAGTTCTTTGGTATTGTCTTTTATTTCTAATAATTTGGATACCAGTCTGTCTACATTTAAGTACATGAACTTAATCATGTTGTTTACATATTTGACATAGTTTGAGTTTACTACTTTCCATTTTTGTAATCCATCTTGTTCATGTACCACTTTCTTACTTGTAATCCCTCTACTTTGTAAAAGTAGATTTGCTTCTTTCCTTCTCTGACATTTCATCATTGTTTCCCCGCCCCCCCCCTCTCTTCTCCTTGAGTAATCCCCATTCCTCCTGAGTTAGGCATTTTTTTATTCATATTTTTTTTTTAATTCCCCTTTTTCAGTAAGTTTGTTAGCATTTTTGAATATTTCCTCTACAGTGTTCACACTATAGAAGTGTTACTTTCAGGGGCCTTGACTAATTTTTCTCATATTTCCCCAGCCTTTTGTGTTCCTCTATATCTTTATCACAGATATCCTTTGATACTTCCCTCATTATATTCATTATGTTTACCATCTCCTTTTTGTCTCAAGATTCTGTTTCTTATTTCCTCCTCATATATAGCAGTGATTACTAGAGATTTGTTGATTCTTTGACTAGTTTGGGTTGTTTTTAATTATTTCTTTCACTTCTTTTCTTTGACCTTTGTTTCTAAATCTTTCTTTACTTTCACCTTATGAGCATGTGTAGTTTGTACTTCATCTTTGTAATTTCTCATTATTTCATTCACCTGGGTTATCTCCTCTTCAGTTTCACTGCTTTGGTCTATCAGACTGCTTGCATGCCAAATTGTCTCTGTATCATTTCTGAACTCCTCCATATTTCTGTCATGGTTGACCACTGTGCTCGCCATTTCACTAGTCTTCTTTCTCAGTGAAACTACCTCAGCTGACAGCTCATCTATTGTTGTGTCTTTTTTGTTTAATTCCTTTACCAATTTTTCATTTTCTTCCTCCTGCATGCATAGTTCCTTTTTAATTTTGTCAATTTCCATTTGAAAAGTTTTCTCCAGTTTATTCACTTCCTTTACTAGTTTATTATGTATTTCCATTTCAAACAGTTCTGGGTAGAAATAATCCTGTTTTTTATGTTTATCCTCAACTTCTTCCATAGCCACTTTTCCAAAAATAGTACTCATCTTGCAGAAAGACTTAGATAACTTTTACTTACAAATTTGCATCTCCCTGCAACCCGCCTGGTGATGATGAAGAGACCCACTGATGTTTGCGTTGTATCAGCGGATTTGTTTGATGCACTGACTTGGATGTATTCTTTTATTGGGACAACACTTTTTTGCTTATACTTGCTCTGCTATATTAGAACATCACTTAATATAGGAGATATAGGATGATATTATTCACTTACCTGATAAACATGATTATATATGAGTGTTTTGTCCCGATGATTGGCTGAAGGATGTAGTTGTAAATGTGTACAAGGGGAAGAGAGATACCCTGGAAAGAGGAAATGATAGACGTATAAAGCTTTTAGATCAGTTAATGAAGGTAATAAGAGAGATTTCTAGAAGATATGATTAGAGATGCAGTTTGGGGATATGTCAGGCAGGGGGACCACTGATGCCATATTCATTGTTCAACAGCTTCAGGAAAAATATATAGGAAAAAAACAGCACTGTACTGTACTTTGTTTTTGTTGATTTGGGGAAGGCCTTGGACAGAGTCCTTAGACAGGTGGTGAAGTGGGCAGTGAGAAAGCTTGGGATGGAGGAGTGGCTGGTTAGGGTGGTTATGGCCATGTTCCGGTATGTGGGTGCTCTCACCTAGGTACGAATGAATGGAGATTTGATTGATGAGTTTTCGATGAGTTTTCCATGAATGGTGGTATGCATCAGGGGCCAGTTTTGAGTCCCTTGTTGTTTATCATGATACTTGAAACCCTTTCATGTGACTTCAGAAATGGGCTTCCGTGGGAGATGTTGTATTCTGATGATTTGATGTTGATTGCTGAGAATGAAAGGGAGGTGGAGGAAAGATTTAGGAAGTGGAGAGATGGTGTGAGGCACATAGGCTTAACAGTAAATGCAGGTAAAATGAAAGTGATGATATTTAGGGTTGGGGGCAGTATTGTCAAAGAAGTGGGAGAGTGGCCATGTGCAATTTGCCACAAGGGTGTGGGAAGTAATTCCATCTTGTGCAGTGTTTGTGATAAGTGTGTGCATATGAAATGTAGTGGTATTAGAGGTAGACTGCTAGATAATGCTGATTTTATGTGTGCTGTATGTCTGGGAGAGCAGGTGGAGATTGTCAGGTGTGAAAGGATTTAACATGCTGGTGAGTCTCTTGAGTGTGTGGAAGAGTTTTGTTATTTGGGAGACAAGTTATGTGCTGGAGGTGGGGCTGGAGCCAGCTCTGTGGCAAGGGTGAGAAGTGGTTGGAAGAAGTTCAGGGAGCTGTTGCCTCTCCTGACATTGAAAGGGCTCTCCCTCTGTGCTAAGGGATCTTTGTATGCAGCATGTGTTAGGAGTGTGATACTGTATGGTAGTGAGACCTGGGCAGTAAAGGAAGAGCATATTTGCAGGTTCAGACGTACAGAAATGACAATGATTAGGTGGATGTGCAGTGCGTTCCCGAATGCAAGGCCTGGGAGGGCTAGGTTTACGATGGAAGAGTTGAGAGGTAGGATGGGACTGAAGTGTATTGGTGTTGATGAGGTGAGGTAGATTGAGGTGGTTTGGGAGTGTGGAAAGGATGGGGGATGATAATTGGGTGCAGAAAGTGAGAAGCGTTAATATTGGGGTTGCAAGGGGAAGACTGGAAAAAACCTGAGATAAGGTGATTGAGTGTAACCTCAGGGTTAAGGGACTGAATAGGGAGGGTGCCATACATCGAGCAGCTTGGAGAGTCACCATTAGGTGACCAAGGCCGACTCATGCAAGCATGTTGGAGCCTTAAAAATGAAACGAAACGAAACGATTAGGTGTGGCCAGTAGCGGAGTGAATTGACATGCATTTTCTCTCACTGCTGTCGTGTGTGTGTGTGTGTGTGTGTGTCAGTTCTCTCACTGCTCTCGTGTGTGTGTGTGTGTATGTATGTGTGTGTGTGTTTGTGTTTTGACCAAGTTGTAGTATACAGGGTTTGAGCTTACATTATAGTGTCTCCCTCCCTATCTACTTTTGTCCAGTCTAGTTTTCATCACATGGCTATTCTTTGCCCACACCACCTCCACTTCCAACCCATTCTAGATATCATTGCCTCTTTTTTGAGAAAGTAAATTTTTTCCCCATTGGTGAGACACCTGTTCTTCCTCAATTTGTATTCATTCCTTCTGATCCTTCCATCATCCAGTACAAAAAAGATCTGCTCTGTCCAATCGTATTAGATTTTTACTCCTCTGTGCACCATAATCAAGTCTTCCCTTCTCTCTCCTTTCCCATAATGTGGACAATTGTGGCAACTCTGAGAGTAGACTGTAGCACCAGTCGAGCAGAGCAGTACTCCCAAGGTGGATGGAAGGCTGATGACAGGGAGAGCTGGAGCTCCCGTTTCATCAACCCTCAGGACTTGTTCCTGACCATCCCCCTTTGCTGAACTTTTTCAGTGTCTCAGTAACACAGAGAGTAGGCCAGCATGCTCTCCAATACAAGTTTCTCTAACTGTCAGCACCAAACTACATACATGCTACACACTACATTTTCTTTTCAAAAATTGTTTTAAAAATATGGCGCACGTGAACCATGCCTCGGAGTCCCCAGAGGGTGGGGGGGAACATAAATGCCCCCACCATCTTCCTCTCTCCCGGTGATGACTCACGGAGCTGCCTGGAACCACTGTCTGACTCACTCCTTCATTTCTGTAACATTCACGGCCTTTCCTCTAACTTTCGCTCTGTTGAGCACCACCTCTTCACCTCTAAACCTCACCTTCTTCTGCTCTCTGAGACTCAACTGTCTGAGGCAACTGACAGCAAACCCTTTTCTGTATCCTCCTGCTTTCTCTATTCTCATTTCAAAGACGAAGGTGGCTGTTGAGTATATGTACACAACGATCTATCTTGCTCTCGTGTTCCTGAACTTGATTCTTCTGAATTCTCTACTCTCTGGCTTTGGCTCTCCTGTCATTCCCTGACTAAATATATCTGTGCTGTTTACTTATCTCCTAATTCTACTGACTATCAAAAATTCTCTGACTATCTTACTTCTATGTTGGAACACATTCTATCCATTTCTCCTTTCTCTGAAATCTCCATTCTAGGAGATTTCAATGGTCACCACCACCTTTGGCTCTCCTCTCCTTTCACTGATCTGCCTGGTGAACAAGCCTACATCTTTTCTATCCTTAATGACCTAGAGCAGCTTGTACAGCACCCTACCCGTATCCCTGACCGCCTTGGAGTGAGTTCCAACATACTTGACCTATTCCTAACAACTAATCCTTCTGCTTACACTGTTAATCTTTTCTCTCCGTTGGGCTCCTCCAATCATAACCTTATTACCTTACCCTGTCCTGTCGCTCCGGTATGGCCTGTGGACCCTCCAAAGAAACGCTGCCTGTGGCACTTTGGAGCTGCGGATTAGGAGGCCCTCAGGCAGTACTTCTTTGATTTTCCTTGGAATGATTATTGCTTCCATGCCCAGGAGCCATCTGACTGTGCCTTGTGCATTACGGAGGTTATTCTCTCGGGCATGGAAGCATACATTCCTTTCTCATATCCTCTGACTAATGCAAGAAAGCCTTGGTTTAATCACGCTTGTTCTAATGCTGTCCGCAACAAGGAGAGGGCCTATAAAAGGTACCAGAGTCAACCCTCTCCTGAATCACATCTTTTTTTTTTATTTTTTTTATTTCTGCCCGGAATCTTTCTAAGTCTGTTCTTCGCTCTGCTAAAAATAATTTCATCCGTGCTAAATGTTTCCAACTTTCCAACTCGAATTCTTCTTGCTCCTTCTGGCACCTTGCCAAAAACCTTTCTAACAACTTTACCTCATCATCCTTCCCTCCTCTTTTCTACTCTGATGGCTCTGTAATTCTTTCTTCTACTGATAAAGCAGATCTCTTCGCTCAGACTTTCTCCTCCAATCCCACCTTAGACGATTCCGGTGCTATTTCTCCATCACTTCCCCCTTCTGACTTCCTCATGACTGACATTAAAATTTCTTCAGCTGATTTTTTTTCTGCCATCACTCTCCTCAATACTAACAAGGCATATGGACCTGATGGAGTCCCTCATGTTGTCCTCAAAAACTGTGCTTCTGTGCTTACATCCTGCCTAGGTAAACTCTTTCACCTTTGTCTATCAACTTGTACCTTTCCTTCTTGCTGGAAGTTTGCTCTCATTCAGCCACTTCCAAAGGAGGGTGACCATTCCCAACCGTCTAACTATTGTCCAATTGCTTTAACATCCTGTGTCTCAAAAGTTTTTGAGTCAGTTCTTAACCGAAAAATCTTAAAGCATCTTTCCTGTCACAACCTTCTTTCTGATCGTCAGTATGGGTTCCGTCAGGGACGCTCCACTGGCGATCTTCTCACCTACCTTTCAGGGTCCTGGTCATCCTCCTTTCGGGACTTTGGCGAAGGCTTTGCCATTGCACTTGACATCTCAAAGGCTTTCGATCGAGTCTGGCATAAACCTTTAATTTCCAAACTGTGCTCCTACGGTTTCTATCCTTCTATCTGTGCCTTCATCTCAAGCTTCCTTTCTGGTCGTTCTATAGCCGCTGTTGTAGACGGCCATCGTTCTTCTACTAGACCTGTCAACAGTGGTGTTCTTCAGGGCTCTGTCCTATCACCAATTCTCTTCCTTTTATTCATCAGTGACCTTCTAAGCTTTACATCTAACCCTATCCACTCATATGCTGATGATTCCACCCGTCACCTTTCCATTTGGTTCCCGCAACGTCCATCTCAGCAGTTACTTCAACAAGAAAGGGATGAGGCTATGGCACACCAAATGTCTGACTTGGCTCGTATCTCTGACTGGGGTAAAAATAATCTAGTTATTTTTAATGCATCAGAAACTCAATTCTTACACCTATCTACCCAACAAAATCTTCCTCAGGATTACCCATTAATGTTTAATAATGTCTAGCTCAGTCCTGTATCATCCTTGAACATGCTTGGGGTTTCATTCTCTCGGGATTAGTCTTGGAAAGAACATATTACATCTCTTGTGAAATCCGCTTCCAAGAGATTAGGTGTGCTAAGCCGATTCCAAACTTTCTTTACCCCTGCACAGTTGTTGACCTTGTACACGGGTTTTATTTGCCCGTGTATGGAGTACAACTCTCATGTGTGGGGAGGCTCTCCACATGCAGCTCTTCTCAATAGGGTGGAGTCAAAGGCTTTTCGTCTCATTAACTCTCCTCCTCTTACTGATTCCCTTCAACCTTTGTCTCTTCGCTGCACTGTTGCATCTTTATCTCTCTTCTATCATTACTTCAATGGTCACTGTTCCTCTGAACTGTCTGCTTGCATCCCTCCACCTCTACGACGGGCATGTAGTTCCCGTCTAGCAACAAACTCTCATCCCTTTTCTGTCCAACTCTCTAATGCAAGAGTTTACCGTTACTCCCAGTCCTTCATTTATGCAACTGGTCAACTCTGGAACTGTCTTCCTCTGTCTGTATTCCCTGCTTCCTATGATCTCCAGTCTTTCAAACGCAGTGTGTCCAGGCATCTCGAAATGAATGGATCTTGAATTTGGCTCTCTTTTGTATTGTTTTTGCTTTTTCTTGGAGGGAACAGTATGTTGGCCCATGGCCTTTGGTTCCTTTTTCCTTGCATTTAAAAAAAAAAAAAACGTTGAAAAGCTCTCTCTTGTCTGTGGAATCAGCATCTTGGCTGGCCTTTTTGTCTTCTCCAGCCTACTAATGTGTTTTTCAAGATGTGGTGACCATATCAATGCTGTGTAATCAAGTATTGGTCATAGCATGGATAGTGTAATCTTTCTCAACATCTCCTCATCCATAAAATTTAAAGCTACTCTGTCAAGAGTCCATATGCCCCTCCAGTAATCCCATTAATATGTTTTTCTGGTGAGATGTCATCCTGCATGATTATGCCTAAATCCTTCTCTTCTGTTGCAATGCTAATTTTCTCTTCTCCCATTTTGTATTCACATCTGGGTCTCTTCACTGGGACGTGTTTCTAATACACAACATTTTTGCATTGAAATACCTTTTCAAGGTCTGTCTCCAGTTGTGTATTTTGTCTAAGTCACTTTGCAACTCTGAACAGCAAAATTTATAATACTTTTCATAATTTTCGTGTCATATGTAAACATATTCATATAGCTACTCAACCCTTCTTAGCATGCCTTTTACATATGCAGTATGAGAAACACCGAACCCTTGGGCACTCTGCTGGTTACGTTCTTCCACCAGGGTAGGTGATCTCTTATATTTATTCCCATTTGTCTTCCCAACAAAATAGTATTCCTTCCATTTTAACAATTTCCTTTGCACCCCTCCAGTGGTTTTAAGTTTCCACACTAGCTTTTTATTTGTCACCCTGTCAGCTGCCTTCATCACTTCCAGGTAGTCACAGTGTACGCAACCCTCTCTCTCTTGTAAAATATCCGTAACACTGCAATACTGTTGAAATTTAGCAAATCATTAATGCAAGGTGATCCTTCTCTTAATCCAGATTGCTTTGTTGCTATTAACTCTTTCCCTTCTAGAAATTTAGAATATAATTTTATAAATATTTTTTCATAGATTTTAAAAGCAGCATTTGTAAGGGACACAGGCCTGTAGTTCAGTGGGTCTTCTCTGTCTCCTTTATATGATGGCCCTATAATCGTTCTTTTCCAGTGTATCAATAATACACCTCTGGCTTGAGGATACTTAATAATATCATGGATTGGCCACATGTGCTGGTCTTCGCTTTCTTTCATTACCTGTCCTGTCACTTCATCTGGTCCTATTTCCTTTTTCACATCCAATCCTTTCATTAGTTTCAGTACTTCACTTTCACCACTGCTACCCCCGGCATTTGTGGGACACTTATGTGCTCGAGGTGGGGCTGGAGCTAGCTCTGTGGCTACAGTGAGAAGTGGTTGGAAGAAGTTCAGGGAGCTGTTTCCTCTCCTGACATTGAGAGGGCTCTCCCTCCGTGCTACAGGACCTTTGTATGCAACTTATGTTAGGAGTGTAATGCTGTATGGTTGTGAGACCTGGGCAGTAAAGGAAGAGGATATTCGTAGGCTTAAACGTACAGAAATGGCAGTGATTAGGTGGATGTGCAGTGCGTCTCTGAGTACGAGGCCTGGGGGGCTAGGTTTACGGTGGAAGAGTTAAGAGGTAGGATAGGACTGGTGTGTATTGATGTGATAAGGAGGGGTAGATTGAGATGGTTTGGACATGTGGAGAGGATGGGGGATGAAAATTGGGTGCAGAAAGTGATTAGTGTTAATGTTACAGGTAGGGTAGCAAGAGGTAGACCGAAAATGACCTGGAATGAGGTCAGTGAGTGTGACCTCAGAAATAAGGGACTAAATAGGGAAGCTGCCAGAGATCAAGCAGAATAGAGAGTCACCATTAAGTTACCAAGGCTGATTCATGCAATCATATTGGAGCCTTCAAAAATGAAACAAAACAAAATGATGATTTAAAGGTGAAAATTAAAGATAAAATACTACAATGACACATTGCTGTAGCTAATACAGTGCTGGTTGGCTACCATTTACTAGCTGGTTGATACACTTCGATGCCAGATATTGCATAGACCTGCCGGTTACGTCCTGTTTTGGTGCCAGATATTACATATTACATAATTTTGCCGGATACTGCATTAATAAAGCCAGGCCAGCAGCACCGGATATTGTGATGACGGATAATTGAGAGTTTACTGTATTTGCTTTCACAGACATGTATTTTTTTTTTTTTTTTAATGCAAGGAAGAAGGAACCAAAGGCCATGGGCCCACAAACTGTTCCCTCCAAGAAAAAACAAAGACAATACGAATGAGAGTCAAAGTCAAGATCCATTCATTTCAAGATGCCTGGACACACTGCGTTTGAAAGACTGGAGGTCGTAGGAAGTAGGAAATACAGACAGAGGAAGACAGTTCCAGAGTTGACCTGTTGCATAAATGAAGGACTGGGAATAACGGTTAACTCTTGCATTAGAGAGCTGGACAGAAAAGGGATGAGAGTTTGTTGCTAGATGGGTACTATGTGCCCATTGTAGAGGTGGAGGGATACAGGCAGACAGTTCAGAGGAACTGTGGCCATTGAAGTAGCGATAGAAAAGAGATAGGGGTGCAACAGTGTGGCGATGAGACAGTGGTTGAAGGGAGCCAGTAAGAGGAGGAGAGTTAATGAGACGAAAAGCCTTAGACCCCACCCTATTGAGAAGAGCTGTATGTGGGGAGCCTCTCCACACATGAGAGTTGTACTCTAAACAGGGGCGAATAAAACCCCCCTGTATAAAGTCAACAACTGTGCAGGGGTAAAGAAGGTTCGGAGTCGGCTTAGCACACCTAATCTCTTGGATGCAGATTTCACAAGAGGTGTACAGTAATATGTTCTTTCCAAGATAAATCCCGAGGGAATGAAACCTGAAGCATGTTCAAAGATGATGCAGGACCAAGCTGGACATTATTAAACATTAGTGGGTATTCCTGTGGAAAATTTTGTCGGGTTGATAGGTGTAAGAACTGAGTCTTTGATGCATTAAAAACAACAAGATTATTTTTACCCCAGTCAGAGATACGAGCCAAGTCAGACATTAGGTATGCCATAGCCTCATCCCTTGCTTGTTGAAGTAACTGCTGAGATGGACGTTGCGGGAACCGAATGGAAAGGTGACGGGTGGAGTCATCAGCATAAGAGTGGATAGGGTTAGATGTACAGTTTAGAAGGTCATTGACGAATAAAAGGAAGAGAGTTGGAGATAGGACTGAGCCCTGAGGAACACCACTGTTGATAGATCTAGAAGAACAATGGCCGCCTGTAACAACAGCTATAGAACGACCAGAGAGGAAGCTAGAGATGAAGGCACAGATAGAAGGAGAGAAACTGTGGGAGGGCAGTTTGGAAATTAAAGATTTGTGCCAGACTCGATCGAAAGCCTTTGAGATGTCAAGTGCAATGACAAAACTTTCGTCAAAGTCTGGATAGGAGGATGACCAGGAGTCTGAAAGGTAGGTGAGAAGATTGCCAGTGGAGTGTCCCTGACGGAACCCATGCTGATGATCAGATAGAAGGTTATGAAAGGAAAGATGTTTAAAATTTTTCTGTTAAGAATAGACTCAAATACTTTTGAAACACAGGATGTTAAAGCAGTTGGATAATAGTTGGAGGGTTGGGAATGGTCACCCTTCTTTGGGACTGGCTGAATGAGAGCAAACTTCTAGCAAGAAGGAAAGGTACAAGTTGACAGAGAAAGGTGAAAGAGTTTGCTTAGGCAGGGTGTAAGCACAGAAGCACAGTTTTTGAGGACAACAGGAGGGACTCCATCAGGCCCATATGCCTTATTAGTATTGAGGCCAGTGATGGCAGAAAACACATCAGCTGAAGAAGTTTTAATGTCAGCCATGAGGAAGTCAGAGGGGGGATGTGATGGAGGAACTGCACCGGAATCGTCTAAGGTGGAATTGGAAGAGAAAGTCTGAGCAAAGAGATCTGCTTTGTCAGTAGAAGAAAAGAAATAACTACAGAGCCATCAGAGTAGAAAAGAGGAGGGAAGGATGATGAGATAAAGTTGTTAGTAAGGTTTTTGGCAAGATGCCAGAAGGAGCGGGAAGAATTCGAGTTGGAGAGTTGAGAACATTTAGTGCCAGTGAAATTATTTTTAGTAGAGCGACAAATAGACTTAGCACAATTCTGGGCAGAAACATAAGAAAGATGTGATTCAGGGGTGGGTTGGCTCCAGTGCCATTTATAGGCCCTCTCCTTGTTGCGGACAGCATTAGAACAAGTGTGATTAAACCAAGGCTTTCTTGCATTAGACAAAGGATATGAGAAAGGAATGTATGCTTCCAAGCCCAAGAGAATAACCTCCGTAATGCGTAAGGCACCATGGCTCCTGGCCATGGAAGCAATAATCATTCCAGGGAAAATCAAAGAAGTACTGCCTGAGGGCCTCCCAATCCGCAGCTCCAAAGTGCCACAGATGACGTTTGTTTGGAGGGTCTGCTGGCTGCACCGGAGCAGTAGGACAGGTTAAGGTAATAAGGTTATGATCGGAGGAACCCAACGGAGAGAAAAGATTAACAGTTTTTTATGTTTCTCATTTCACTCTTCAACAACTCATTTTCTTCATTTTCCTTGCCATTTGCTTCCGTAAGATTTTCAATCACTTCAGTATTAATTGCTCCCTCTACTCCTCCTTTCTCCCATATCAGTAGTATCTTCCTCTTTAAGTTTTCCAGCTCTCAGAGACTGGATTTTAATAATGTCTAACAGGCTTTTCTTCCCTTTGAATCCCTCAAATCTCTTCCCTCCAGTTCAGAGGTGGACATCATATTGCTTGCTTACACTGAGTCTTCAGGTGAAGCAGGATCTTCTTTGAGCACATCTTGTCTCCTTCAACTTGTGTGTGTGTGTGTGTGTGTGTGTGTGTGTTTTTACTTATTTGTAGTATACAGGAATTGAGCTAAGCTCATGTTATCCTTGTCTTCATATCTGCATTTATCTAGTCTAGTTTTAAACACATGAATTTTTTTTGCCTGTACCACCTCATTGTCCAGGCTATTCCACAGGTCTGTGCATCTATAAGGAAAACTATATTTCTTGATATCCTTCAAGCAGCTTGGCATCTTCAATTTCATTCCGTGTCCTGTTGTTACTCTCATACAAACAGATCTTCTCTGTCAGTTATATCTACTCTCATCATGGCCCTGAACACTGCAATCATGTCACCCTTCTCTCCCCTTTCCTGTAAGGAAGGCAGATCCAGCTTTTCCAGCCTCTCTCTGTACGACAGATCTGCCGGGCTGGTGACCATCTTGGTTGCTGTTCTTTGTATCCTCTCAATCTTGTTTATGTCTTTCATTTTGTGTGGGGACCACATTACTGCTGCATATTCTGACCTGGGGTGGATCATGGCCACTATCAGTTTTTTCATCATCTCCTCATCCATGTAATGAAATGCCACTCTTATATTGGTCAAGAGTTTATACGTCTCTCAACTATCTTGTTAATGTGTTTTTCAGGTGACAAACTATCCTGGACCAGCACTCCCAAATTCTTCTCTTCTTTTGGTTTTGTGACTAATTCATTACCCATCAAATAATTCAGTGATGGCCTCTTGGTACTTTTTCCCATTTCCAATATGTTACATTTTTTTGCATTGAATTTCATTTCCAACATTTGGCTCCAATCATGTATCCTATCCAGATCCTCCTGTAGCATTTTACAGTCTTTGTGAACTTTTGCTTTCCTCAAAATCTTTGCATCATCAGCAAACAGACTTGTGTAACTGTTCATTCCATCTGTCACATCATTTATGTAAATCAGGAACATTACTGATGCTAACACCAACCTCTGTGGGACTCCACTTGTTACTTCCCTGCATCCTGATATCCTGTCCTTTATTACTGTCCTCATTTGTCTATCTCTCAAAAGGTCTCTTATCCACTCCAGGAGGTTTCCCTTCAGTCCTCCTATGTGCTCCACTTTCTCGCTTGTGGGGTACCTTGTCGATGGCCTTCTCCAAATCTAAATACTAACAATCCACCCAACCATCTCTCTCCTCTAGCACGTTAATTGCTCTTGAGTGAAAGCTCAACAAGTTGGAAACACATGACCTTCCATTTCCGAATCCAAACTGATCATCAGCCAAAATGTTCATCCCTTCCAGATATTTTATCCATCTATCTTCCAAGATTCTCGTGCACAATTTTGCGACCATGCTGGTCAGGGACACTGGTCTATAATTCAGGGGTTCTTCCTTGTTTCCTCCCTTACAAATTGGTACCACATTTGCCCTCTTCCGTTCCTGTGGCACTTTCCCCTCTTCCAGAGAACACACAATTAAACTGTGAATCTTATCTGCCAGTTGTTCTCTGCATTCCTTCAGTACCTAATTAGAGTTTCCATCTGGTCCTGGGGCTTTCCTTACATCCATAGTTTTCAGTAATTTATACACTTCCTACACTTCCTCTTTTATATCTTTTATCACTACATTTCTAGTCACTCCCTCCCCCTCTACAAAATCCCTTTCATTAGTCAAAACTGATTGGAAACATTTGTTCATTATTTCAGCTTGCATTGCCGCATCTTTATAGACCTCTCCTTCTGCTTTCAGTTTGGTGATTCCTTCCTTTTGTTTCAATTTGCTATTGACAGATCTATATAACAATTTGGGTTCTTCCTTACATTTGTCAATTATACCTTTTTCAAAGTTCCTTTTTTCTTCTCTGTGTATTCTTTTATATTCATTTTCAATTCTTTTATATTCTTCCTTTGTTCTGTTACTACCTCTCTTTCTCCAATTGTTCCACACTATGTCCCTCTCTTTTTTTGCTATCATACACTCTGTTAAACCACCCCTTTTTCCTGTTTTCTTTCCCACTTATTCTTGGACATATTTTTCCATCCCCGAAGTATAGAGGTCTAGAAAGATATCCCACTTCTTCTGTATCTCTCTTGTTTCTCTGAATTTTCTCCAATTCGCATTTTCGAAAAGTTCTCTCAATTCTGTAAAGTTTGCTTTCCCAAAGTTGTATCTTCCCTGCCTATAAAGCTCGTCTCTTGGCACCACGTTCCCTATTATCGTCTGGAACTCAGTGACCACATGATCACTTTTTCCTATAGGACACAGATATTTCAATGATTCAGTTATGTCAGATTCTTTGGTTAGCAGTAAATCTAATCTTGCTGGTGTGTCGTCACCTCTGCATTGTGTCTCTTAATTGACCCATTGGGTCATTACGTTATTCATTATTATACTGTATTTAACAATACAGTATAGTGCCCCGTGAATCTTCACTACCTCTTGAGTTCCATCCCTCCCAGTTCATCTCTTTACCATTAACCCTTTCACGCACGATGACACCTTAGTCGTCATTTGGATCTTTCCTCGTAAATGCACGATGATGACTAAAGTGTCTTAAAAGCTAAAAAAAGAAAAAATCTTCAAAAAAAATAAGTTTTTGGTCGATTTGCATCATTTTTTGAGGCGTCATAGCTTGACTGGCTCTCGTCAAAATAATAAGTTGGCAACAGTTGATCCCGATACCAGCGTCAGAGCATACAGGTTGTTTAGTACCAAACTAGCTGTCAGTGGGGGAGAAGTGCGTGGTCCCTTGTCCCTTTAAATCCACTCTATTACCCTCATCATGGTAGCACGACATATTTTACTATGCCAGTAGTGCTTATGTAGAGTTTTTGGGCACTATTGTGATTAGATTTGGTGTTTGCAATAGGAAATTTAGGTGTTTGGGGTAGCGGTGGCTCGATCGGTAGAGTGGTGGCTTGCAGTCCTATTGGACCCATGTTCAAATCTCGGCTGGGTCAAGGAACTGTTGAAGGATTTGAATTTCATAAAAGCAGCCTTTTCTGATCTACCAGAAGACCCACCGACATGTAAAAATACCCCCGCTAATACCAATACACCAGTCCTGTATGAGACAGCCCTAGCATGTATTCAATATGGACGGTAGGTGTTAGTGCCGAAGTGGTGACATGTAGAGGTGTATGGTATGTAGGAGGACTACTGGGCCTTGAGAGCAGGCTGTGAAAGCCTATGCCCAGAGTCGGACACATTATATATATACATGTATAAAAAAAGTGGCAGTTATCAGCCGTTGAGCCAAGGAAGATTTTGCTATTGTTTCTAACCCTGGCCCCAGAACTACACTGCCTCTTCCCTTCACCAAATGTGAGTATTCATCTGTAAAAAGGGTATCAGTGAATCATGTCAATATAGTTTGCAATACCTAGTGTGCAAGGAAATAGTGAAACAGTGCAGTAGATTAGAGGGAGGCAGGAAACAGCCCTATAGTCATGAAACGGCATGAGTACACTGTAGTTTTTTGCATTATTCTCGAAAACTATTAGCCCATGAATGAAAGCCCTAAATTCTGCTTAAGATGATGAAATAAAAACATAACACTTCCGTGAAAAGTTTTTCGCTAGAGCTCCCCTAATAAAAACTCTGCTCTCTGTCGGAAAAAGGTTTTACTTTTTCGCTTATTACTTGAAAACCATACTGCATATCATAATGCCAACTATCCCATTCGAAAGCTAATAAAATTCTCTTTCAAATGATGGTATAACATGTAAAGATGTTAGTAAACATTCGAGCTGTGATGTTGGGAAGTGAGATGAATGTTCCCAAATGTTTATTCACACCACCATAATGTAAGTATAGTGTGTGTGTGTGTGTGTTTTAATCATGTTGAACAAACATCGACGAATTGGAACATGCAGGTTTTGTGGCAAAATAAAAATGTTTGGGTGGTGAAAATAAGCTGAGAATACACTTTTGGACCGTGCAGCAGGCGCGGGGGGGGGGAGAAAGGCAATGTGTCATGGAACGCGAAACTTATTAAAACTTACCGAGTGTGAAAGGGTTAAAATCACCCTTTAGAATTATATTGTTGCTTTTCTCAGTCACTTTCTGTAGATAACTAACCATGTCTGACAACATCTTCTGGTATTCATCATTTTTCCATTCTCTTGTCTTAGGGGGAACATATACTATTGCCATATCTCTCATGCCATTCTCTAATTTCATATTTATCATTTCAGCCCTACCCTCTCCCATATCCACAGTATCCACATTTATGTTGTTCTTCACTGCTATCATCACTCCTCCTCCCATTTTTGCCTTTCTGTGTGTGTGTGTGTGTGTGTGTGTGTGTGTGTGTGTGTGTGTGTGTGTGTGTGTGTGTGTGTGTATGCATGCATGCATATATGTGCATGTGGAAGCTTTGTTTTCATGTCGTTGCACTGTCATTTGTGAAAAATATTAACATGATTGCGGTATCACATCAGCATGTGCTCATTACAGTCCTAATTGTACTGTATCTTGATGTTACAGGGGAGAATACACAACTGTATTTGGTGGTGGTAACCAAATGTGTACGTGTGTGTATCATCCAGAATACAGCCATCTATAGGATCCAGGACATTGACATCATATCACTTCATTGTATGAGGCCAAACAACTACAAGGCACAGGTTGGTTCAAGGCCAGAGTTTTTCTTTATTGGTGCCTTATGTCAGGAATATATTGAACTGCTGGTATCCATGTGCTTCTGGATTGGGCATTGTTTAGTTTGCTGTCTTTTAATTTTACAGTGTGGGTGAATTTTATTAACACTTGTTTTCCAAGTCAGAAAACTTATTTTCACTCTTTGCAAGTAATTTGAAGGCAACATAAGTTGGCAGTTGCCAAGTAAGACACCACCAAAGTGATTTAAATGGTGACAAGGAATTATCCCGAGCTCAGAGGGCCGAGGAGAGTGCATATTTCTTTTTCCAGTTAAAATGCCTTGTGAAGCATGGTGACCTTGCCACTGAATTGTGTATGTCTCGCAGTTGTTTAAATCAGTTGGTGTATGACACTTCTTATACTCCTCTGTGGGATGCCAGGTAATGCCACTTATACGTGCCAGCATGGGCATGCTACTACTACATGCATGTGCATCCTCACTTGGTATAACATGAGGAGGAAGAGGTAGCAAGACCTCCTTGGAGTGGGCTTAGTAAATATGATGCCTCTAAATTCTCTGATAATGAGATATAATGGAGTTTGAATCTTGCAAAATCTTGTTTTTCTTCTTCACTCTGTTCTCCCTTTTTTGGAGGAATCCTGAAGAAGAGTACATGATACAAATTTATGGGATGGCCAGAGCAATATGGGGAACCGGAACAGATGGAGACTTTTATTGCAGAAGTGACAGGTAGGTCAGACATCAAAGTACAGTAGAACTTTATTACAGTAATTTATTATAACTGGTTCTCAGGCTTTACTGAAGTAATGAGTTTGTCCAGTTACCCGATAAACTCAGTTATCCTTATGTAACTGCATACATCCATCCATCCATCATCTAATCCTATGTTGCCCCATGAAGAGCATAGGAGCCTGGGCTAGGCAAGTTGGTCCTGACATTTAACATGAGAGTGACCAGCCTCACTCATCCCTGAGTGGCATTATGTGAGCAATAACCCCAACCACCCCTTGGATATACACCCTCACCGGTTCAGTCCAATTGGAGCACCGTAATTACCCACTAAACCACCAGGCACCAATATTTGGTTATATGGTTACCACCCAGTGTAGCAAATGGTTTCCTGGTGAGTCACCCACAGGCAGAAGGAAGAGGAAAGAATGAAGGAAAGAAAGACAGAAGAGGGAGTGTAAGGTCACTCGTAGGCAGAAGGACAGGAAAGAATGAAGGAAAGAAAGACAGAAGAAGATGGAAGGAATAAGGATGGAGGAGAGAAAAGGGCAGACATCCAAGAGCAGCACTACATCGAGTGAGTGGATGGTGAATGCCCCCACCTACCATTTATCTAACTGCATACTGTAATTATTAAATATACAGTGTATGCCAGAATCATCAGTCTACAGTACTGACCAAGCTGTCGTTTATGGAAAAGTTACTCCAGCATTATTTCAAAGGGTAATATTATTACTGAATAACAAATAAGCTTTGTTTGAATATTTCCTTTAACCCACTGCAAAGAGTGGGTTCCTGGTGCACTTCATAGAGGGTCATGTGTAGCTCACTTTAAATTGGTGGACAAGTCATCAACGTCTCTGAGGGAAGGATGTTATGGTTTGTGAGGCATTTTAACGTTGAGCCAAGAAGCAGTGCTCCCTGTCCCTCTCGTTACCATTTAAAATCCACTGGTGATGTGGTAAGATGGCCAAAAGCCTCATGCTCAGGGTGCATCTAAAAAGGGAGCCTTGAATGAAAATTGTATGGTGTGATGAAGCTGTAAACTTAAGTCTTGAATATTAAGTAAACGGATGCCTGTGCCATTTCACTGGCTCAATGTTGATAGTTCTACTTCTGTGCCTTCCTTTTCCACTTTGTGGATTCTGCCTACCCCATTTATTAATGGGAAATAGGATTCAAATGAGAATGACGATGATGATAATGACACCTCATGAAAAAAAATACAGTAGTAATACCTTCTATAACAGTGAATATATTTGGAAAATGTGTCCGTAGTAAATTCATTTTGAGTATTAATGCCATATAGCATTTTTTCCTTGTTTCAATTTTGCTCTTTGTGGTATCATGTTTCCATAGGAGGATGAGTCATGGATTCGAGAGATAAAGAAGCTGCTAGGAAATGAAAGCTTCTATTTTAGCACTGGGAGTGGAGCAGCATCAGGAGGCAAAGACCCCATTGATATAACCTTGTGTGCCCAACGCCGTGCCTACACTTCTCAGACTGACAACAGGTTCTTTTGGTTAGTGTCAGCCTTACTCCATTCATGTAACTAACTTCTTGCCGATTCACATGTAGTAGTAAAGTTTTTATAAAACTCAAATGGCCATTTATAACTGGTAATAGAATGAAATTATCATTATGATTTTTATGATTGCTCTAATAAAAAGACATGCTCTTCGTGGATCCTGCCACAGATTGGTATTGTTATGTTATTATTTCCACAAGCATGGGAAATTGTTTCCTTATAATTTACTGTCCATTTTCTGTTCCTTTAGGAATCGGATGCTTCATCTTCATTTAAAACGATTTGGTGTAGATTGTCAACAGTGGCTCATCAAAGTGATGTGTGGAAGTATTGAGTTTTCAACCATCTACATGAACAACCACACCCCCAAGATTGCCATAATTTCTCGGCTCAGTTGCGAGAGAGCCGGCACCAGGTGGGTGCAGTACAGATCATAATAAGACCCTAGGTGATGGAGAGATGCTGTGGAAAAACCGAGAAAGAAATCAGTGGATAATGGGTTTGAACAAATGGTAATGGAAGAGTTAGGGTCAGAGGTGGGTAGATCATAAAGAGACACCTGGTATTGATTATACTAATGACTGTAGTGTTTATTGCATGTCTTTTCAGTGTCAGCTAACTTAACAGGAAATGTTACACAAGCCATCAGCTCCAGTTAAATGCCCATAAAAAGAAAAGTGCATTTTCTTTTTGTGCGTGGATGATGAATGGTTGGATAGTATTCTATTTCAGGTACAACACCAATTTTCTGGCATCAGATTGTCCAGCACCTCTTGTAATCCTGGCAGAATTATGAGACAGCATTAGAAATTCCTGTACCTGCCAGACTAGTTTACTGCGTGATCTCAGATAGTGTCGCGTGTAGTGCATGGTCACCTGGATTGCTTACACTTCATGTCTTGGTGGTGATTGCAGTATTTTGTCTGATTCTTATCTTATTTTACCAGCATATAACCCTAGTTATGGCATCTAAGAAAGATGCAAGTGTCAGTGGTGGTGTTAAATGTTAACATCAGTCTATTCCAATACAGTCAGACCTTCTTGATCATTAAACTGCTGCAATGATGAAACCCCTCAGTAACCCAATAAAGCAATAACTGGGGGAAAATATTGATTGGTTCAGGGCCCACAAGTTTACACTCACCTTTTTATAATAATACCTGAATAATAACCCCTAAACAGACTAGAGGGACTAGGTCAGCAGTGTTTTGACTGATTCTGCCACTCCTGATCATGAACCAGATGACGCTTTTGTTTCATATTTTTCTTAACTAACTTTGCGAGCCAGCATTGTTATTAATGTATTTTGTTTGTGAATATGAAATGCTCACAATCAACCATTCCCAACCATCAATTTCTGTTCATGTGAATACAACACTTCTCGTTATTTTTCTCTATCTTGTTGTTTAGTTTGCCCTTAAATAGTGTATAACTACTTCAGTTTATTCCTAATTGTGGTAGGTGGGAGTGCCCATCATCCACTCACTTAGTGTAGTGTTGCATTATGGTCTCTACACTGAGTGACAAGCCAAATGTTTTTCTGTACTCAGGAAACCATTTACTACACTGGGTGGTAACCATATAACCAGGGTTTTTGGCTGGGGTAAGTGTCCCCGACATTCCCCTGTCTAAAATCACTAAATCATTGCATTTGTTTCGAAGAGCCTTGGATGGCCCGATACCTGCCCAGGGCCCCAGCCAAATGGCCAGGCTCACACGGCCATGTGGAATGTGAGAGGTGTGAATGAGGAGAGCAAGAGGGTGGAAGTAGCGAATGTGTTCAAGAGTGTGAGATATGCCGTGATGGCATTTTGTGAAACAAAGATGAAAGGGTGTGACGTGGAGGAGTGGAAGGGCTTGAAATGTGTAAGGTCGGATATGAATGGACGAGGAAGATGCAAGGAGGGAGTTGTTGTTGAATGAAGTGTGACATAGTGGAATGTTAGATTGCAAATGTGTCAACTCTAGATGTATGTACGTCAAGTTCAAGTTTGAGAAGGTGAAAGCGGCATTGTTTGTAGCATATGCATCGTGTGATGACAAGAGTGAGACAGAGAAAGACAGGTTTTGGGATGAGCTGAATGAAGTACAGGCGACCCTCCACATTCACGGGGGTTAGGGGACACAGACTCCCGTGAATGTGGAATCTGCGAATGTTTGGTGCACTCTGCCATAAATGCCTCTGCTCTACAGCTGCAAATCACCCACACTCATGGAACAGAGTTATCACAAGTAAATAGCACACTCGAGTGCTAATTCACTCAACAGCAGAGCAATGCACTTGTTACCTTTGAACACATGAGAGCACAATTATTGGGCACAATAACAAAGTTACAGGAAGTTTGGTGTGGCAGCGTAGAGGCAGTGAAGCAACCACGACAATGACAGGACACAGACTAAGGGAGAGACAGAGGATTTCGGAAGCACGGTGGTTTGGTGTGGGCCTGGTTTGGTGTGAAATGGCCTGTGAGCGTTTGCACTGCTACACTTTGCGGCTGCGAAAGGAATCTTGGTTCCACAGAGGGGCAATCCGCGAATCTGCGAGACCCGCGAAATTTGAATCCGCAAATGTGGAGGGCCACCTGTAGTAGAAGAAATGCCCAGAAGTTATGAAGTGTTTGGAATGAGTGATGAATGATATAATGGTTAGTAGTGGGATACCAGGAGAGAATATAATGGAAAGCGACTGAAAGACTTCCGTCAGGAAAGGAGGTTGTGCATTTATACTTCTTATTTCAAGCATAAAGATGTACATAAAGATACATGGTACAGAGGGAATTGAGATCGAGTTGAAAGGAGCCTGATTGATTATGTGCTCGTAGAGAAATTGATGCTGGGAAGTGTTGCTGATACAAGGGCAGTGAGAGTATGATGTGGAGGTTTATCTGGTCATATGTTTGTGGTATGCAGGATCACGCTGAGAGGAGCGAGGTGGACCAGGCAAGAGAGGATCAGTCAGGGAGAGAGACTGAAAGCCGAGGAGCTGAGGTTTGAAGAAATGGCAGATGAATACAGGGCCACTGCAGGGGAGGGGTTGGGATCAGTGAATTGGAATGAAGTGGATCTGGACAACTTGTGGAATGCATACCATATAAGGATTGCTTAGCTAGGAGTGCTAAAGCTGTGTGTGGTGTTGCAAGAGTAACAACGAAGAAGGAAGGTACGTCATGGTGAGATGAAGAGGTTAAGAGAGTAGTGGAGGAAAAGAGGAAGAAGTGGCTAGAGTTGATATAGGACAGGGGTTGAGTTAGAATAAGAACTGAATATATTGAAAGCAAGAAGCGCGTGAAGAGACTAGTGAAGAGGAAAAAGGAGGAGGTAAATGATGATTCGGGAAGAAAAATGAATGCAAATTACTTTGACTCGTTTTCGTTTTCGTTTTTGAAGGCTCCAACATGCTTGCATGCGTCGGCCTTGGTCACCTAATGGCGGCTCTCCACGCTGCTCGATCCCTGGCAGCCTCCCTGTAAAGTCCCTTAACCCTTATAAAGCCACACTTAATGACCTCGTCCCATGTCTTTCTCGGTCTACCCCTCCCAACCCCTCCCCCAATATTAACACCTGTCACCCTCTGTACCCAATTATCATCCCCATCCTCTCCACATGTCCAAACCACCTCAGCCTACATCTCCTCATCACAACACCAGTACATTCCAGTCCCATCCTACCTCTCAACTCTTCCATCGTAAACCCAGCCCCCCCAGGCCTTGCACGCAGGGACGCACTGCACATCCACCTAATCATTGTCATTTCTGTACGTTTAAACCTGCGAATATCCTCTTCCTTTACTGCCCAGGTCTCTCTACCATACAGCATCACACTCCTAACACATGCTGCATACAACGACCCCTTAGCACGTAAGGAGAGTCCTCTCAATGTCAGGAGAGGCAACAGCTCCCTGAACTTCTTCCAACCACTTCTCACCCTAGCAACCGAGCTAACTCCAGCCCCACCTCCGGCACATAACATGTCTCCCAAATAACGAAACTCCTCCACACACTCAAGAGACTCACCTGCAAGTTCAACCCTCTCACGCCTAACAATCTCCACCTGCTCTCCCCGACACGCCGCACACATGAAATCAGCATTATCTCGCAGTCTATCTTTAATACCACTACATCTCTTGTGCACCCACTTATCACAAACACTACACAAGATGGAATTGCTTCCCACACCCTTGTGGCAAACTGCACATGGCCACTTTCCCTCTTTTCTGATTGTACCGCCACCAACCCTAGATATCATCACTTTTGTTTTATCTGCATTCACCCTCAAGCCCTTGTGCCCCATACCATCTCTCCACTTCTTAAATCTTTCCTTCGCCTCCTTTTCATTCTCCGCAATCAACCCCAAATCATCAGCATACAACATCTCCCATGGGAGTCCATCTCTGAAGTCACATGAGAGGGCTTCAGGCACCATGATAAACAACAAGGGACTCAAAACTGACCCCTGATGCACACTAACATTCACGGAAAACTCATCACTCAAAGCTCCATTCACTCTTACCTGGGTGCGAGCACCCATGTACATGGCCATCACCACCCTAACCAGCCACTCTTCCAACCCTAGCTTTCTCATTGCCCACTTCACCACCTCTCTAGGGACTCTGTCAAAGGCCTTTTCCAAATCAACAAATACAAAATACAATTCCCTTTTCTTTCCAATATATTTTTCCTGAAGCTGTCGGACAATGAATATGGCATCAGTGGTCCCCCTGCCTGGCATAAACCCAAACTGCATCTCATCTATATTCACACTTTCTCTAATCATACCTTCTAGAACTCACTCCATTACTTTCATTATCTGATCTAAAAGCTTTATACCTCTGTAATTTCTCCTTTCCAGGGCATCACCCTTTCCCTTGTACACATTCACAATTACACTCCTCAGCCAATCATCTGGGACAACACACTCATATATAATCCTATTTATCAGGTCAGTGACTAACCTCACCCCAGTATCTCCTGAGGCCTTCAACATTTCGGCAGTCAACCCAGACACACCTGCCGCCTTCCCCACCCGCATCCTGCCTATTGCCTCACTCACAGTAGCAGCGTCAATCAAAGGCCAAGGGCCACACACTGTAGGAAGATATTCTGGAAAGAGGTGTGGAAATGTAGAAGTGACGGTGGAAAGAAATGTGAAAGTGTGAAGGATGTAAGTGGTAGATTACTAACCCATGGGGATGAAGTGAGGACCATACAGAAAAATATTTTGAAAGTCTGATGAAAGGGAATAGAGAGAGCAGAGTAGCTGTAAACATGATTGGTCTTGGGAGTGTGCAGAGGACGACTGCAGTGCCAGGAAACATGACACTTGCAGAAGTGAAGAATGCTGTGAAACAGCTAAAAATGGGAAAGCAGCTGGTGTTGATGAAGTGTGTGCAGAGATGATTAAGTGTAGTGGAGCAAGCAGAATGAAGTGCTTGTTGGATATACAGTAAAACCTTGATATAACAGACTTCAGTATACTGGAAGTCACTTTTATTGGACTTAAGGAGCCTATCTATCTATCTGTCTATCTATTGCCAGATGCCATAATCCCGTAAGGAATGGGGGAGTTATTTGTTTTACAGGGAGGGGCACTAATCCTCCACCAACCCACTTGTTGACACATAGGGAGGACGTATGGTTTGGTTACATGGTTACCACCCTGTGCTGTAAATGGTTTCTTGGCTTACAGGAAACCATTTGGCTTGTCATTCAATGTAAAGCCAGCTGTAAAGGAAAGAAAAGCAATAAGAAGTGACAGGAAAGGTGGGAGAAATAGGAAGGGAGGAGGGGAGGCACAGAAAAAGAATGATAAAGGCTAAGGAAGAAGTAGGCAGCACTACATCAAGTGAGTGGATGATGGTCGCCACCAGACTAAATTCTTATATATCGGTAAATGTCCGATAAAGATAGAAGTGGTCCGGATGCCACACCCTTTCAGCTATGTTCAGTGCAATAAGGTAAATAAAAGACATGTTTATCATTGTACAGTACAGTATTATTATATATATTGTACTATTTGATTATTGCAGTGAATGTATAATACAGTACAGTACTGCAGTGGTAGTGAAAACAGTTTAAAAACCGTTGGTGCAATCCAGACTAATGTCTGATATATCAGAAAAATTCTAGGTCAGTTGGGAGAAGTCTAGATGTTGCTTTTATCGGAATTTTGCCTTTTCGGAGTGGCTTTGGCCTCAGTTAGTCCATTATAGTGAGGTTTTACTGTATGTAAGAAGGTATGGATGAGTGAAACTGTGCCAGTAGAGTGGAAAAAGGCCTGTATGAAAATGAAGGTGAGCAAAGTGAGTGCAAAAATTATCATTCCATTAGTCTATTGAGTGTTGTAGAGAAGGTTTATGGAAGAATTATTATAGAGAATGTAAGAGAGATTTTGGAAGGCCTAGTGAGTGACGAACAGGGTGGCTTTAGGAGTGGAAGAGGGTGTGTGGATCAAAAATTTGCAGTGAGACATAGTGGAGAAGGTCCGTGAGAAGCCCTGTAAGGCTTAAATGCATTTGTGGATCTGGAACAAGGATACAACAAAGTAGACAACGATGGATTGTGGATGCTTGTGTGTATGTACAGTGTGGATGGTAAGCCGTTAGATGCTGTTAAGAATTTTTATGATGGTCATCTAAATGAATGGTTCACGATCAGTGCGGGCGTGTGACAAGGTTATGTGATAACCCCTTGGTTGCTCAATATACAGTATATATATGGATGGAGTGATGAGAGAAGTAAAAACATAAGTAATGGAGAAAGGGATGGCATTGGTAATGAATGGTGATGCATGGAATATCACAAATTTGATATTTAATGATGATGCAGTACTGCGGGAGACTAGTGCGGAGTATTGTACATGTCTGTGAATGTTGTGCCTTGAGAGTAAATGTAGAATAAAGTAGAATGATAGTTATTGAGAGAGAAGGTGTCTCCCAGTGTGGTGTTCTAGTGAATGGAGAGAGACTGAAATTAGTTCAGATACCTGGGTACAGTGATAGAAAAGAGAAGAAAGTGTGCAAAGGAATTGGAAAGTAGAGTGACACAAAGAAGGAAAGTTTCTGGTGCTATGAAGGTCTTGATAAGAAACAGGCTTGAGTGTTGCAGCAGCGTGAGACTTACATGAAGGAGTGTTAGTGCCAACTTTAACATGAGACGATGGTGTGGCATGAAAATGAAAAGGCAAGAGTGAGAACAGTGGAGATAGGACTGTTGAGGAATGTATGTGGAGTGCAGAGAGTGAATAAGATATGGAATAATGTGATATGTGAAAGATGCGGAGTGAGGAAGTCTGTGGACATTAGAATCGAAGAGAATGTACTGAGATGGTGTGGCCATGTGGAGAGAATGGATGACAGTAGAGTGGTGAAAAAGATATATCTTTGTGAATTTGAAGGAGGGAGGAGGTGAGGTAGGCCAAGAAGGTGGAGAGACATGGTGGATGAGTGTGTGAGAAAAACTTGAGGTATGGAAGTTGGTGAGGCTAAGGGACTGACAAGAGATCGAGCTGGCTGGATGAATTTTGTGCAGAAAAGTGCATGATAAGGGATTCAGCATCCCATTTTTAAAATGACATTGTTTGGATTGAATCTGTCTGATAGGTACAGTACAATCCCAGTTAATGGGGAGGCTTGGGGAATTTACCTTCCCAATTACAGATTTTTCCCGTATTTCTGATATTCAAAGCAAATCTATACAAAGGCTATAATTATCACACCAGTAAATACAGTTCAGGTACCCACCACTCACATCAGGGGCCACACTAGGAGATTCCACCTGAAAAATTGCCTCGTAAACACACACCATGGTCATAACGCACGTGCATGCAATGTCTAGCAGTATTGCAAAATGCACAAGTCCATTCTGTTAACTACTGAATTATTCATTGTATGTACCATACTCATAAAAATGGAAAAATAAGATAAAGAAATAAAATCTTGAACATTTATTGGTGAACCGATGATATGTTAAGACTGCGCTGTTGAATTATCACAACATCTGTTCCTCCACATGAGCTGTGTTTACGTTCCTGGCCCCAACCGTATTTCTTCCGCACCTGACTGCCATCACTCCACCCCTCACCCACCACTCAGCTGTTTTACAGAAAATAAAATAAATGATGTATGTATGAAATGCAAGCATAAATTTTTTTTTTTCTTCCAACAAAATAAACCTTCATTCCTATTAACATTTTTTTTTCTCATCTCTGCCAGTGAGTATGCGTTCGAAGATGAATTTATGTGATGCAAGTTAGTGTCAGTGTAAAATGCACCGGTGGTACCACAGATGCCGTCTTTGGTGTTCAGTGCATACTGTAGAAAACAGTAATATAGTAAACTAACCTTGAATGTGTGTGAAGTCACAGATGTTGCTAATGGGGTGTAGCAGATTTTGCTATTGGAGAGTAGGAGAACTTACTACTGTGGGTTCACCATACATGCTAGATGATGATGTCATTTCAGAAGCTCGTTTGTCTCTCATCTTGGCAAACATCTTACGTATATCTGCTTGCTTTATTGCCTAACGTCTCTCTGTCAAGATCTTAATGTTCAAGATGTGCAAATGCATTACATCCTGTGCAGAGACGTACGACTGCTGCCTTGCAAATTTGATTGCCTTCTCAAGTGCTGCAGTACCATCATGCCAAGACGCCCTCTCCTCCACTGTCTCTTCATCACTTTCTTCTTCCCGTGGCACCACGTAGGATTTCCCACAGTTTACTACTACATCAGTTATAGCATCTGTGTCCATCGTGTGTGGTTTGGGTGTATCCTTATCAGTTTCTAACCACTCTTGCAGTTTTTCTTCTTCCACATTAATTTTGCCGCAAGACTTGACAAGATCAGTAATTTGCAAGTTTCTGTGGCAGTCTTGGTCATAGTTTTGATCTGAATCTGTTGTCTGAAACAGCGAGGGGTCAGAGCATATGCCAACATTTACACAGAGTTGAGCCTTTAACCTGACTCCATGCAACTGAGATGGTATAGATGGCATCTTCCAGATTGAACTGCTTTTGAAAGTCAGTAACAGAACAATCACTGTTCACCATCTTGGCATAAAGTCACTCCTGTAAATCATTTCACATTCTGAATGATGCCTTGATCCATAGGTTGTACAAGGCTGGTTACATTGGGAGAGAGATAGACTGCGAAAATGTTGCCACTTCTCAGCTGATCAGCCGGTGGATGAGCCTGACATTTGTCTAGAAGAAATAAGGCAGTGCTGTCCTCTGGCATCCCTAGCTTAAAATTTTTTAAAGTGGTTTTTTAAACTAGTGACAAAAACATGATGAAACCACCAATGAAAAAATTCTGCGTCCATCCATGCGTTGCCCTGAGCCTTGTATTCGACAGGCAGATTTGTGATGCCTTTAAAGTAGCGAGGGTTACCATATTTACCCACAATGAATAACTTCGTGTTGTGAGTGCCTGCTGCATTAGCGCATAATAGCATGGTTACACAGTCCTTGTTTTTCTTAAACGCATGTGCATTTTTTTCTTTTGAACATGCTAAAGTCATTTGGGGTAAGTATCTTCACAGCAGGCCTGACTCATCCACATTATAAATTTGGTTTACAGTTATGTTCAGCCACAAGCATGTTGAATTCTTCACAAAATTCTTCTGCTGATTTACTGTTTGCTTTCTCCCGAGATGTCTAGTTTACGAATTCTATACCTGTCTTTGAAACGATATAACGATCCAACAATGAAATCACACTCGACTTCTATATTCATTTTACCTTGAAACTCTTGCGCTTTTTCTTGTATAAGAGGACCAGAAATAGGTGCTTCCTTAGATCTTTCTAAGCAAAACCACTCATACACTGCTAGGTCTTTTTCCTCCATTTTCAGCCGATGAAGAGTGTGCTTTTTTTCGATGGACTTACTTGTCGCTTTTTGTGAAAAATTCCTTGAGCTTGGATGCCTGGGTCTTGATATCATAGATCGTTGAATTTCCTACATTATATTCAGTCATCAGTGTTTTATAATTTTCGCCTTTTTCAAGTGTATTGCATACGTCCAGCTTCTGTTTCAAGGTAAGCACGACACGCTTACATTTAGTTTTCTCTTTAGGCATTTTGAAGTGTAGAAATTACCATCTATCAGAGCAACACAACAGCAAGAGAGCTTGTTTACTGTCTGGTGGTAAAAAGCAGACTGGTGATTTGTGGAGGATGACTGAATTCAAGTAGGGGAAAGAGGGGGAGAGGAGGGGAGGGGAAGAGGATTTACTAGGGATTTACATTTGCCGGAAATGCCTTAACCTCGCTTTGTCCGACTTCACCCACCTTGCGTGACACGATGAAATGGCAGTTTGGCGGTCCATTCAAATTAGCGCACATTTATAACTTACTAACATTTTTACCAGCTCTTGAATTTTCCCGTTTTTCTGAGTATTCCGTTTGTCTGGATATCGGTTAGCTGGGATTGTACTGTATATATGAAGCTTCAGTATGTTGTGAAACCTTTTGACCTATCAGATGGAGCCAACATTCTGTGGGCTTGGATGATGAATGAATGGAAGCATGGCCCATTGAATTGGGCAAGCTTTGACCGTCTTATCAATGCTACTCCTCACCCCTCCTTTGGGTGGGAAAGGAGGTCTGGATGATGATGATGGTGGCTACCACAGTCAAATCACTAGTATCTACTGAGACACTTCATGACTTGTGGATTGCTTAAAGTGTTATTACATTTTGGGGTTGTTTGCTTGTGGAAGCCATTTGTCACAAGGCTCACTGTTACTGTAGTAACTGCTACGGAGCTACAATGATCTGCACTGGCTGCCTGTATCTTCATGTATATTTTCACTTACCTTTTTGGTCACAGTAGTGTATTAACAGCTATTTAGGGGGATTTAATTCAGTACTGTAATACATTTTTATTATGCTGAAAGCAGAACACTAAAGTAGGATAAGGTAGAATTGTTGAAAAAACTGGACCATGATGTTCTCATGTGGAAGTTGTGTGACACGTGGTATTGGTTCATCAAATGTTCATGATATAAAGAGACAAAGGGAAAAATACTGAAAGTCTGTGTAATCTGTGAAGAAGCAAGTGAATATCAGAAAAAACAATGAAAGATGGTAAGGTTACAGTACTGAAATGATTGACTGATGATGGTTTGGATTTAATAGCATCGGATGAAGTGGTCTTGTCAGGTAGCTTGACAACGAACCAGACTCACTTGTTTCATGAAGAACTTAAATTAGAACATTAGTGTGATGTGATTACACTGTAGGATAGTGGGTCAGAGGAGTATAGTATTGTTGCATTATTATATGTGACCTTCATTGGACCCTGTTCGAACGTTCATTGGTCCCTATTCAGCTATTGTATGTGACATACGTTGTCTCATTTAGTTTGGCAAAACAGTTCATTCGGCAGGGCTCTGAAGCTGAGGGTGCTGGAAATTTGTTGTTGTACCTGTATTTAATCAGGATGAAGATGCCTTTTGACAGAGTAATTTTCCAAAGTATCCCCATCTGGGAGGTATACTGGCCCCCAGAAAATCCCTGTACAGTACTGGAGGGGCTGAGTAATATGTTTAGAAATATTGTGCCTTTTTTATATGAATTGTCAAGTGTTTACTAGATCAACTACAGTAAATACTGTATATCAGTATTCAAGCACTTCATTATATGTCCAAGGATAGATTTCAGTAAAACTACATGTAAAGCAAGACTTATGCTACTTGATTCGGAACCCATTGTATGTTGTAAGTGTAGGGTATACTATTATCATGCAGTCATCCAAAATACAGGTGTACCTCGATATACGATACCCCTAGATACGATACCCCGGCTTAACGATGGGTGTAGAAATACCACCATACCCTGCCTAATGACAGCCAAACTATGATTTAACGATGGGTTTTGACTTTTTTTTACTGATTTTGATGATATTTTAGACTAAAATTGTGTGTTTAGGTTGATTTATAAACTGTTTTTAGACTTAGATTAATGTGTTTTAGCCATAGGTGGGGTGAACATTGTCATTTTGGGGTACAGTTTACTAAGCTTGATTTTTTCCAGATGTATTAGATGATTCTCAGATTTTATTTGTTGGTTTTAGTGAGTTATTTACAGGCTTAGGGCACCTTCTTTTACAGCTGTTAGGCCATTTAGATTGGCTTTAAACTTGTTTTCAGGCTCATTTGGGTGGGTTTTGGACATGGTTGGGGGGGAAAAATGCATCCCATAAATGTTAAATCTACCCTGATATACAATACCCTGCCTAACAATGAGTTTTTACCTACCTAATTGCATTGTTAAACTGGGGTATACCTTTAGTAGAAAAGTTCTGTGCTAGACTTGATGAGATTTTTTTGCCTGTATAATTTTTTTTTTTTTTGTCACTAGTTTCTCTTTAGTCCCAACCCCCCCTCCTCTTCCTGAGTTCTATATCCAGACCCACTCTGACTTCCCCTATCATCTTCTGTACAAATGGAAAAATAAGGTGTACAGTTGTCCCAAGAAGTGACAGCAGAGTATCCAGAAGATTTTGATCAATGATAATTTTTTTTTTTTTTTATGCACGGAAGAAGGAACCAAGGGGCATGGGCCCACATACTGTTCCTTTCAAGAAAAAGTAAAAACAATACAAAAGAGAGCCAAATTCAAGATCCATTCATTGCGAGATGCCTGGACACACTGCGTTTGAAAGATTGCAGATCATAGGAAGTAGGGAATACAGACAGAGGGAGACAGTTCCAGAGTTGACCAG
Source organism: Birgus latro (assembly GCA_018397915.1). NCBI lineage: Eukaryota > Metazoa > Arthropoda > Malacostraca > Decapoda > Coenobitidae > Birgus > Birgus latro. The sequence goes on along the minus strand of JAGKTI010001554.1, from coordinate 27,266 downwards.
TTGCATAAATGAAGGACTGGGAATAACGGTTAACTCTTGCATTAGAGAGTTGGACAGAAAAGGGATGAGAGTTTGTTGCTAGACGGGTACTACGTGCCCGTCGTAGAGGTGGAGGGATGCAAGCAGACAGTTCAGAGGAACAGTGACCATTGAAGTAGCGATAGAAGAGAGATAAAGAAGCAACAGTGCGGCGAAGAGACAAAGGTTGAAGGGAATCAGTAAGAGGAGGAGAGTTAATGAGACAAAAAGCCTTTGACTCCACCCTATTGAGAAGAACCGCATGTGGGGAGCCTCCCCACACATGAGAGTTGTACTCCATACACGGGCGAATAAAACCCGTGTACAAGGTCAGCATCTGTGCAGGGGTAAACAAAGCTCGGAGTCAGCCCAGCACACCTAATCTCTTGGAAGCAGATTTCACAAGAGATGTAATATGTTCTTTCCAAGACAAATCCCGAGAGAATGAAACCCCTAGCATGTTCAAGGATGATGCAGGACTGAGCTGGACATTATTAAACATTAGTGGGTAATCCTGAGGAAGATTTTGTCGGGTTGATAAGTGTAAGAACTGAGTTTTTGATGCGTTAAAAATAACAATATTATTTTTACCCCAGTCAGAGATACGAGCCAAGTCAGACATTAGGTGTGCCATAGCCTCATCCCTTGTTTGCTGAAGTAACTGCTGAGATGGACGTTGCGGAAATCGAATGGAAAGGTGAAGGGTGGAATCATCAGCATATGAGTGGATAGGGTTAGATGTACAGCTTAGAAGGTCATTGATGAATAAAAGAAAGAGAGTTGGTGATAGGACAAAGCCCTGAGGAACACCACTGTTGATAGGTCTAGGAGAAGAACGATGGCTGTCTACAACAGCAGCTATAGAACGACCAGAAAGGAAGCTAGAGATGAAGGCACAGATAGAAGGATAGAAACCGTAAGAGGGCAGTTTGGAAATCAAAGATTTATGCCAGACACAATCGAAAGCCTTTGAGATGTCAAGTGCAATGGCAAAGCTTTCGCCAAAGTTCTGAAAGGAGGATGACCAGGAGTCTGAAAGGTAGGTGAGAAGATCGCCAGTGGAGCGTCCCTGACGGAACCCATACTGACAATCAGAAAGAAGGTTGTGACAGGAAAGATGCTTTAAAATTTTTCGGTTAAGAACTGATTCGAAAACTTTTGATACGCAGGATGTTAAAGCAATTGGACGATAGTTAGAGGGTTGGGAATGGTCACCCTTCTTTGGGACTGGCTGAATGAGAGCAAACTTCCAGCAAGAAGGAAAGGTACAAGTTGAGAGACAAAGGCGAAAGAGTTTACCTAGGCAGGGTGTAAGCACAGAAGCACAGTTTTTGAGGACAACAGGAGGGACTCCATCAGGCCCATATGCCTTGTTAATATTGAGGCCAGTGATGGCAGAAAATACATCAGCTGAAGAAATTTTAATGCCAGTCATGATGAAGTCTGAGGGGGGAAGTGATGGAGGAACAGCACCGGAATCGTCTAAGGTAGAATTGGAGGAGAAAGTCTGAGCAAAGAGATCTGCTTTATCAGTAGAAGAAATAGCCACAGAGCCATCAGAGTAGAAAAGAGGAGGGAAGGATGATGAGGTAAAGTTGTTAGAAAGGTTTTTGGCAAGGTGCCAAAAGGAGCGAGAAGAATTCGAGTTGGAGAGTTGGGAACATTTAGCACGGATGAAATTATTTTTAGCAGAGCGAAGAACAGACTTAGCACGATTCCGGGCAGAAATATAAAAAAGATGTGATTCAGGGGTGGGTTGGCTCCGGTACCTTTTAAAGGCCCCCTCTTTGTTGCGGATAGCATTAGAACAAGCGTGATTAAACCATGGCTTTCTTCCATTAGTCAGAGGATATGAAAAGGAATATATGCTTCCATGCCCAAGAGAATAACCTCCGTAATGCACAGGGCACACTCAGACGGCTCCCGGCCATGGAAGCAATAATCATTTCAAGGAAAATCAAAGAAGTACTGCCTGAGGGCCTCCCAATCTGCAGCTCTAAAGTGCCACAGGTGGCCTTTCTTTTTAGGGTCCACAGGCTGTACTGGAGCAATAGGACAGGTTAAGGTAATAAGGTTATGGTCGGAGGAGCCCAACGGAGAGAAAAGATTAACAGTGTAAGCAGAAGGATTAGTTGTTTGGAAAAGGTCAAGTATGTTGGAACTCTCTCCAAGGCGGTCAGGGATACGGGTAGGGTGCTGTACAAGCTGCTCTAGGTCATTAAGGATAGAAAAGATGTAGGCTTTTTCACCAGGTGGATCAGTGAAAGGAGAGGAGAGCCAAAGGTGGTGGTGAACATTGAAATCTCCTAGAATGGAGATTTCAGAGAAAGGAGAAATGGATAGAATGTGTTCCATCGTAGAAGTAAGATAGTCGAAGAATTTTTGATAGTCGGTAGAATTAGGAGATAAGTAAACAGCACAGATATATTTAGTCAGAGAATGACAGGAGAGCCGAAGCCAGAGAGTAGAGAATTCAGAAGAATCAAGTTCAGGAACATGAGAGCAAGATAGATCGTTGCGTACATATACACAACAGCCACCTTTGGCTTTGAAATGAGAATAGAGAAAGTAGGAGGATACAGAAAAGGATTTGCTGTCAGTTGTCTCAGACAGCTGAGTCTCAGAAAGAAAGAGAAGGTGAGGTTTAGAGGAGAAGAGGTGGTGCTCAACAGAGCGAAAGTTAGAGGAAAGGCCGTGAATGTTACAGAAATGAAGAAGGAGTGAGTCAGACAGTGGTTCCAGGCAGCTCTTTGAGCCATCACCGGGAGAGGGGTGGATGGTGGGGGCATTTATGGTCCCCCCCCTGGGGACTCCGAGGCATGATTTATGTGCGCCATTTTTTAGAATTTTTTTAAAAGGAAGTGTAGTGTGTAGCGTGTATGTAGTTTGGTGTTAACAGTTAGAGAAACTTGTATTGGAGAGCATGCTGGTCTACTCTCTGTGTTACTGAGACACTGAAAAAGTTCAGCAAAGGGGGATGGTCAGGAACAAGTCCTGAGGGCTGATGAAATGGGAGCTCCAGCTCTCCCTGTCATCAGCTTTCCATCCTCCTCGGGAGTACTGCCCTGCTCGACTGGTGCTACAGTCTCCTCGCCTCATAGTCTTCCTATAATTTTACAAAGTGAAGCCTATTATGTACAGTTGTAAAAGAAAACAATAAGTAAATGCTAAAATACCGGTACATTTCAAAATTGTAGGAAGCGAGTTATGATAATGGAATATCCTAAACAGAACTAAATGAAATTTCAGAACTAGCACTCAGAGACAATCAGGAATAATTTACAGAGTTTAACCCGTCACGTGCTGAGCGATTCCCCACCTCCGATACCCCCCCCGTCCCGAGGATTTTTTTTTTTTTTCTCAAACCTCCGCTTTTGGTGAGAAACATCGAAAATTCATAGAGAAATCGCACTCCTGAGCTTATAAATGTTGCTGTAGGTGCAGGCAGCCTTAGCTTTTCGTTCTCTCTCAGGGTACCAGCTTTCAAAGAAACCGAATTATGAGAGGGTTAACTAATTCAAGCCACTTTAAATTACGTATTTATTTATTTATTTATTTGGTACAAATTTATGTGTAGTACAAGACTGTCTTGGTTTTCACACAATAATATAGGCGATATAAGCATTGTTCAATCACCAAACACATCCACATATGACACCTTCCTGTACGACATTACCACCTCATCACTTCTGTTTGTTTCTTGCTCTAGGTTCTTTATTTCTTTGTCCTCCACCTCAGGAATCACTTTCACCGTGAATTTCGTCATTGGAGAGACCGTGCCGTGACATGTCTTTACTGGGCAGGTCACTGCTAACAGGTGAATTGCTGAGTGTGGGGGGAAGGGGGGGTCAGGTGGGGCCAGGCAGTATCCCCACTTGACATCAGATAGAGGAAGGTCTCCCACATATGCCTACCAAAAAATCACCCGTGAAACTTGAAAAATGTGCAAATGACTGTCCATGCAATTGCATAACGTATGGGTACGTCATTGGGTGTCACCGTGACAAAACGTTGCAATGTACCCATGCGTCGATGGGACTCCTCGTGTTAAATCTAGTACGGTAACACGCAGTCATTTCTAGTAGCATAAGACTGAAAAGAAGATGGCTTCCATAAACAATTTAAATCATTCAGTATTATTCATCAAATAATTTCCATTAGTCATCATCATCATCATCAGCTAATCCCATGTTGCTCCATGATCTTCATCTAATCCTGTGTTGCCCCATGAAGAGCACAGGAGCCCAGGGCCAGACAAGTTGGTCCTGACATTGAAGATGAGAGTGACCAGCCTCACTCATCCCTGAGTGGCATTACGTTAGCAATAAACCCCAGCCACCCCTTGGTTACAAACCTGCACAAGCTCAGTGCAATTGGAGTGCCTTAATTTCCCAGTAAAACAACCACCAGGATCCATAATTTGGTTGTATGGTTACCACCCAGTGTAGTAAAGGGTTTCCTGGTATATAGGAAACCATTTGGCATGTCACTCTGTGCAGTCACCCAGAGATAGAAGGAAGAGGAAGGAATGAAAGAAAGAAAGAAAGACAGAAGAGGAAGGAAGGAAGAGAGGAAAGAGCAGTCACCCGAGAGCAGCACTACATCAAGTGAGCAGATGGCAAGCTCCCCCTCCTACAACTAATTTCCTTTAGAGTACAGTACTAGTAAATAATTTAAAGTCACTTATTTCCATTTCTGTTGTCTCCATGGATGATGACATAGTGGGAAAGCAGCGTAAGTGTTAAATGGCTTGATCAACAGCTATAAATGGAGACAAATTTTTGCTCAAAGACATGCAGTTATTACACCACATTTGGCCAGTTTTCCATTAAGAAAAACCTCTGGATCCCTTAGTGTAGGTTAGAGGATTATCACTGAATGAAATATAGTGATAGAATCTCCAAAATTTGCCTGGAGTGGGGACTCTTTGGAGAATGCCAAACATGTATCATAGTCTAGTATCCTTTGTGCCTAAACGATTGGTAAGAGTAATAAAATGCACAGGTTCATAAACAAATCACTGAATTCAAAACTTCCAAATCAGTATTTCCAGTTAAGCAGGACAGAAGTTTTTTCAGTAAGAAAGATATTACAGATAAAAAGATGGAGCAAAAGTATGTGCTTTGCAGAACTTATAAGTTCATGTTTTGGTCCTCTTTCTTGCATAGTGTAAGAGAAAAGGGTAAAACCTGTCATACCTCCTTACAGCTGGAAATAATTTTCATCAACAGGGAATATAGTAGCTAATTACTGTTATTATAAGGGAGGGGAAAACAGGGAATAAAAGGCAAAAAGGTCTAGTTGCTACAGTGGATAGAGAAGCCTTACAAAGAATAAAATCATTCCAATGTCATTCTTATTGTTCCTGTATCATTACCATAACAGATGAAAATCAGGTAGTGTATTCCAATCACAGGAATTTTCCTTAACTGGTCTTTGAAACTAGACTACCTGTATTTGAAATCCTGGGAAGTAAATACTGTACACCATTACAGGGGATTATACAGGTATACCCCACTTTAACAATTCAATTAGGTAAAAACCCATTATTAGGCAGGGTATCGTATATCGGGGTAGATTTAACATGTAAAGTGTTGGGATGCGTTTTCCAGCCTTGGAGAATGGAAGAGTATGGATCAGTTGGCTAAGTATTGTGTGGGTAAGAGGGAAAGTTGGACTACAAATGTGGGGAAATGTGTGTGTGTATGTGCCAACGTAAGATCGTGCAAGGAGAGTGAGAGAAGAGTTCTGGACAAATGTGGAAGTGTGCTTCAAAAAGTTTGATAGGAATGAGAGAGTGTTTTTGATTGGAAATATGAATGGAAAAGTAGGGAATGTGAAGGTGGATGGAGTAGTTAGTGAGTCGGGTGTGCCTGCAGAGATAGATGTGAATGGCAGTGCTTTAGTGGACATTTGTGCCGGGAGGAGGTTGGTGATAGCTAATACCCTCTTCAGGCACAAAATGATCCATAGGTATATGTGGTGAGTGGTAAGAAGGGTGGCTGGTGAACTCAGTGAATGGAAGGCACTGATTGATTGTGTGTGTGTGTGTGTTGATGAAAGAATGAGAAGTTGTGTAATGGATGCAAGAGTATATAGAGGTTGGGGGAGTGGACTTTCGGACCAACACTTGGTGGTGGTCAGAATCAATGTCCAAACAAAATGGAGGAATAGAAGAAGGGAAGAACAGGAGGAAGTAGTTCTTACAGGGAGGGTAGAAAAGTTACAAGAGGGTGGACAAAAGGCAGAATATAAGAGGGAAGTGGAGGAGCGATTGGGTAAATACAGTAATCCCTCTAATATCCAGACGTCCAATAACCGGACATACTCACTAACCGGACATTCTGGGATGCCCAACCCCCAAAATGGAAAAAAATTCGAAAAAATCGATTAATTTTCGATTTTTTGGGACCGCGTCAGTTTGAATTCCAAGCGCGTGCCGATCCCCTCTGTTTACACTCGTGACGCCACTATCGGTCGCCATTACCCACTCCCCTCCTCCCTCGTGAACAACTCTGAAAATGGCGGCCGAAGTGATTGCTTTTGTGGTGATACCCTACCTCCTACAGTGCTTGATACTGCTCTTCACCTTCTTCATCATGTGTGTGATGATGGCCCCGCCTCCTGAGAAGAGGAAAAGAGTGGTTTTGACTGTGGAGAAGAAGAGGCAGATATTGGACAAGGTGGACGCCGGCTGGTCAACAGGGCGCATCTTACGTGAGTTCAACCTCCCTCGCTCCACCTTGTTTGATATCAAGAAGTCCCGAGACAAACTGCAGCAGTACACGGCTGATTTCGCATCGAAGACCAGACGAAACGTGCAGAGGAAGTAATGTTTACTCCTAAGTATGCAGACATCGACCGCTCCACGTTGATTTCGTATCAACAACAACGTGCTGCTGGTGTGTTGGTACGTGGAACGGAGCTGAAAGCTGCTGCTGAGAAGTTCACAAGGCTCCATGGATCGTCACTAGACCACACGGGAATTTACTGTTGTGTACAATGCAGTGAAGTGATGTTATTCCAGTTATAAAAAAAAAACTTGGTGAAAGTGTTGGTGAGAAGTGCTGGTGATTCTCAAGTGGAAAGTGTGTCAGGTGCAATGTCTTCCTGTCAGAGTCTGAGATGATAGAGTGGGTTATTACATCAGGACGGCCGCTTTTTGTTCGTAAGTACCCTAACTTCATGCCTAACGTGTTTTCATCATGCTGTACATGTGTTAAAAAATTACCGAAAATGTTAATCATAATTTCCTGCTTGCTATTTAATTTTTCCATGCATGGTTCTTAAGCAAAACAGCTAGAAAAAAGGTTGAAGCAGTGAATTTCATGTCCGGTCCTAACCTAACCTAACCTATGGTTACCATAAAGATTTTCATGCCTAACCTGTTTTCATGATGCTGTTAATGTGTTAAGAAGTTACCCTAAATGTTAATCATAATTTCCTGCTTGCAATTTAATTTATCCATGCATGGTTCTTAAGTAAAACAGCTAGAAAAAAGGTTGAAGCAGTTAATTTCATGTCCGGTCCTAACCTAACCTAACCTAACCTATGGTTACCATAAAGATTTTCATGCCTAACCTGTTTTCATNCTCACCCCTAAATCATCATTTTTTGGTTAAAATTCAATAAATTCATGCTATGTATGCATTATTTATGTGAAAAGGGACCTAAATAAGTGCTATACATGTCCACTAGGGAGGTAGGAAGGTAGTTTTCTGATTTAGGTTAGGTTAGGTTAGGGTCATGAAAAACCAGTGCTGGAGCTTCAGGAGCAATATCCGGACAAAACCAATATCCGGACATGCCTTTGGCTCTATTACGTCGGATATTGGAGGGATTACTATACATTGGAGCAGATGAGGGACGTGGAAGGTGTGTACTAGATATTCACGGAAGAAATCTGCGCAGCATGTGAGGTGGTGTGCCGGGTGAAGAGAAGACGAAAGAGGGTACAGGGAACAGCATGGTGGACTGAAGAGGTGAGAGAGGCTGTGGCACAAAAGAAGAAAGCATATAGTCAGTGGATGAGAAACGGGCGTCGACGAAGTTGAGACAGAAGAGAGAGTTATATGTAGGTGCAGGGAACAGCATGGTGGACTGAAGAGGTGAGAGAGGCTGTGGCACAAAACATGAAAGTATATAGTCAGTGGATGAGAAACGGTCGTCGAAGAAGTTGAGAGTCGAAAGAGAGTTATATGTAGACAGGAAGAGAGAGGTGAAAAATTTAGTGAGAGAGAGTAAGAAGAGAGTGGATGAGGAATTTGGAAGGAATTTGAGTGTAAAGTGGAGAGAATATAAGAAAATTTTCTGGAAAGAGGTAAACAGAGTTAGACAGGGTGCCAAAGAAGTTTGTTGGGGAGTGAAAGATAAAAATGGTAGATTACTAGTTGAGAAGGGAGAAAAGTGAGCAGATGGAGAGAACACTTTAATGAATTGTTGAACATAGAGAATGAAAGTAATGCAAGTGTAAGTGGCTGGGGAATGGCTGGAAGAAGGAGGGATGTGAGAAGAGAGGAAGAAATTAGTAGGATGGAAGTTGTGGAAGCAGTGGAGAAAGATAAAATGGGGAAAGCCCCAGGAATTGATGGAGTGTGTGGTGAAATGCTGAAGCATGGGGGAGAGATAGTTGTTGAATGGATGTGGAAGGTGTGCAGATTGGCCTGGGAGGAAAGTAGAGTCCTGGAGGATTGGATGTCAGGTATAACTATTCCCCTGTACAAAGGAAAAGGGGAGAAAGAAGTGTGTGGTAATCATAGGGGCATTTGCCTTTTTAGTGTAATAGGAAAAGTATATGGTAGGGTACTTATTGACAGAGTTTGGGAAATAACAGAGTAATTGTTGGAGAACAGGGAGGATTTAGGAGGCAAAGAGCTTGTGTAGATCAGCTGTTCATTCTTAGATCTTTAGTGAAAAGTTTCTAGAGAAAAGAAAGAAGTTGTATGTGGCCTTCATGGATTTGGAGAAAGCATATGACAGGGTGGATAGACAAGGATTGTGGAAAGTATTAAGAATATATGGAGTAGATGGGAAGTTGTTGAAGGCTTTGAAGAGTATATATGAGGTTGCTAAGGCTGCAGTGCGTGTGGATGGTGAACTGAGTGAATTTTTCTACTTGAAGGTTGGATTGAAACAAGGATGTGTCATGTCTCCGTTGTTGTTCAATCTGTATATGGATGGGGTTATAAAAGAGATTCAAGGTAGGGCAGTGGATGTTGGAGCGGCCCTATTGAGAGAGGTCAGTGTTTGGAAACTCCCTGTACTGTTGTTTGTTGATGATTCTGTGTTGTTAAGTGAAGACGAAGGGGAGCTGCAAGTCTTGGTAGGTGAGTTTGGGAGAGTGTGTAAGAAATGGAATCTAAAGGTGAATGTAGGGAAGAGTAAAGTGATGGTCTTCGAGAGAAGTGAAGTCAGTGAATGTACAGTGAGATTGGATGGGGAGGATATGGAGAATGTGAGTGTGTTTAAGTACTTGGGTAGTAAGGATGGAAGTTTAGAGGGTGAAATGCTTGAAAGGGTACAGCAGGGAAAAATGGCTGCTGGTTCCTTGGAAGCAGTAATAAGAAACAGGGAAGTGAGCATGGAAGTGAAAAAGCTACTGCATGACAGTATTGTGATTCCAACTCTAACATATGGAAGTGAAGCTTGGACCTTGTTGGAGGGACAGAAATCAAGAGTGAGAGCAGTGGTAATGAGTTATTTGAAAGAAGCATGTGAAGTCACATGGAAAGACTGACACATGAGGAAGTGAAGGAGTGTTGTGGTGTGGATGTGGATGTGATAGGAAGTGTTATGAGAAACAAATTGAGGTGGTTTGGGCATGTGGAGAGGATGGAGAGTGAGAGACTCTCGAGGAGAGTGTATGTGAGTGACGTGGAGGGGGGGGGAGAGGGAGGGGGAGGCCAAGGATGAGATGGAGGGATGGAGTGAAGAGGTATCTGAGAGAGGAGAGTGTGAGCTGGGGGCAGGGCAGTAAAATAGCAGGGGACAGAACAACATGGAGGCGATTTGTTTGTGGCCACCCCTTACGGGATGGCGTCTGGCAATAGATAGATAGATAGGTTTCCTCCCCGACCAAGTCCAAATCCCATCCAAATGAACCCAAAAACAAGTTTAAAGTCAATCTAAATGGCCTAACAGCTGTAGAAGTTGCTAACCTAAGCCCTACACCTGTAAATATCTCACCACAACCAGGAAATAACATCTGATAATTGTCAAATATAAGTCTGGAAAAAATCAAGCTTCGTAAACTGTACCCTAAAATGGCAATGTTCACCCCACCTATGGCTTAAACACACATCAATAACATGACCAACATCATCCTGGGTGGTGATTTCAGCACCAAGGCATCAGCCTGGCATGTCAACAACCCTGACACAGACAGAGGGCTGATACTACAAACCCAAACAGATCTTCTTTTCATACTTAATAATTGCCCTCAACATACCCATATCCCACACCAAGCCCTCTTCTTCCCATCATCCCCAGACATCACCCTCTGCTCCCCAAACCTTGCCCCCACAACATCCTGGAGAATGGTCAGAACCCTTGGCTCTGACCACCTCCCGATCATCATCACTACCAAAACCAGAATCACTCCAGCTGGCCACAGACTCATACACTAATTATAAGAGAGCCAACTGGAAGGTCTTCACAGCTGAAATAGAACAACACTTCGACACATTAAGCAGTACATCCATCACAAACATCAACACTGCTGTGCACACTTTCAATACAGTTAGACAAAACGCAGACCAAAGGCACATCCCTTGAGGCAGCAGAAAAAGACGCAATGCCAACTTCACACCAGAAATTTAAGGCCTCATCAGACAACGGGACACACTACGACACTCCCCAACACCCCATGCACATGATACCGTACAACAAATACAAGAACTCAACACCCAGGTAAACAATAAAATATCAGAACATCAAACACTAAATTGGAATAATTATCTCCAAATGCTTGATCACAAAACAAACACCAGCAGACTCTACAAAACACTAAACAGCATCACACTCTCCAACAGCAGCACTACACAATCACACACTGCCATCACAGCAACAGACACCATACCTTCAAACAAACAGCAAGCAAACACTCTCATCAATCACTTTTCACAAGTCAGCCATCTAAACCCCCCATCGCAATGACTGATGTATCATCCGACGTAAGAGACAGTTCCCCACGGACCCAGACTTTGCACCTTTCACTTACAACCAGATGAAGCACATCATCAGCAACCTCAAACACTCATCTGCCTGTGGACCAGACAACATATGCATCATGCACCTTAAATACCTTGGACCACAAGGCATACAAGCACTCACCAACATATCAAACTACAGCTACTCACACAACATAATACCCAACATCTGGAAGCATGGCATTATCATCACTATCCCCAAATCCAACAAAGACCCCACATTACCTTCCTTACACCGCCCCATTATACTCCTCTGCACCCCTTCCAAAGTCACTGAATGACTGGTACTACAACTAGTTACACCTCACATCCCCCTAGCCCCATCACAACATGGTTTAAGGCCACTCTTCTTTTGTGTGTGTGTGAGTTTTTGATGGCATGAATTCAGCTATGCCACCACACAGAACACTCCTTGTCACACCAGACTTAAGTAAAGCTTTTGATTCCATCCCCCACCACAGCCTCACAAACAAAATATTCAACACAGACATGCAGAGTAACACAAAAAGATGGCTGGCAAACTACTTAGCAGGCAGATGTGCGCATGTAACATTTGCCGGTCAGTCTTCAAACATCAGAAACTTCACAAATGGCATCCCCCAAGGATCTGTTTTGTCCCCTTCACTCTTTAACCTATACATGCACGACATACCCACACCCCACACCACAGATACACATAGCTTCCTATGCAGACGACATAACACTTATATGTACAGTAAATCCTTCATAAGTCGAACTATATGGGGCTGTACCTTGGTTCAGATTACCGATTTTTCCGTCTTACCGAATTTTCACCCCTCATAATTGCTAAGACAATATCTATTACTTGTCCTTTCAACACTAAATTAAAGGAGCATATATAAATAAATAAGTTATGACAGAAAACAATTTAGTGCATTTAATATACCTTTAACGTCTTCATTTCCAGGTGTATTTTCATTTTGTTCTTGTGCCATCGGATGACTTTATTCAGTGTAGGGAGGATCTTTGGAAGTGCACGGGCTTGGTACAGCCTTCGTTAACCCCTTCAGTACAAGAGTCCAGTCCTGAGTGCCATAAAATCGGCTGGAGGAAGCGTAAATAAAGTAGAAATAGACGTCACGGTACTGAAGTGGTTAATTGGTAGAAAATCTTTCACAGAGGCAGTACAGACCTGTTGGCAGCATGTGTTGGAGGTGGATTTTCACCCCCCAAATTGCAAAAACAATACTTATTACTTGTCTTTTCAACACTAAAGTAATGGAGCATATACAGTGTATAAATGAATAAGGAAACAAAAAAGAAACAGTTCAGTGCACCTAATTTACCTTTCGTTAGAAGCAGTACAGATCCGTCAGCAGCTTGTGTTGGAAACGGAGGTGGTGGAGGTGGCTGAGTTCACAATTAAACGTAAACATTCTAATTAATACCCAGTATTTATTTCATTGAACATTAAGAACGAAACTTAAATGTAATCACTATAATAGACTGCAGTGTAACACTTGCAGTAATACTAGTACTGAACTTTAATCATGATCACTTAACACACAGTCACACGCACTTCCCCCCCCCCCTCATATAGCTTCATTCCCATATGACTAGAGGTGCCAGTATCACTTCTTTTATGCTTTGAACCTTCCATGGCAAGGCAGAAGGCAAAAGGAGAGCATTTCTCAGCACTAGATGACAGTAAGAATGGCACGACCACCATCTCCGAAGGCAAGCAGCAGACTGGCTCCACATGTCCACCTGACGCCATTTGTCCCCTTACCTCCGCATTTTTGCCTACTTACACACGTGGTCTCGGCCTGAGTTCGCCTAACCGAAGATTCCGTCTTCTAAAAGTTCGACTTATGAAGGGTTCACTGTACATACCAAAATGCACACAGCCCCACACATCCTCCAACCTTTCCTTAACACACTACATGAATCATTCACCACAAACAGGCTCAACATAGCCCCAGCCAAATCTACAGTGACCCTTTTCACAAACTGGACAGTAGAACACAGTCACATTCCACACCTCACCATAAACAACTCTCCTCTACCACACAAACACTCACACACACACACACACACACACACACACACACCCACACACACACACACACACACACACACACCCCACACCCCACCCAAAACACCACCCCCCCCCCCCACACACACACACACACACACACACACACACACACAATCTTTGGTGTAACATACAATACATCAGTGTCATTTAAACAACATATCACAAACATCAGAAATGAATTAACACCTAGACTCAGTGCCTTGAGGTGACTTGCCCATACAACATTTGGACATCACATTCAGTGATGAATTATGCAAGTCCTGCTTGGGCTCCTGACCTCACTAAAACACACTATAACACTCTTCAGACCATACAAAACAAGGCCCTAAAAATAATCACAGGCTGCACAGCTACTACACCTACAGACCACCTACACCAAGAAACCAAAGTCCTCTAAGTCAAGAATCATCTGGACATGAGAGGTACCCAAATTCTCGCCCAGCCTCCACAAACCCACAACATCCACTACACTACATGGCAGCACATCCACACACACCAAGGAACATCAAAACAACACCCAGCACACAATATCATGCACAAATACTGTCATCTCTCACCCTTCACCTGCCTCAGACCAGTTTCCAGAAGCATATTCATACTCATATCACTCGCTGTTCCATTCAGTCACTTAAAGGCAACACACAGCTGCATGCACGGCCTCCTGATATTCATCCTTCTGAATCCTGTCTCCCTCGTGAGGACAGGGTCCACCTGGCCAGGCTGAGATGTGGGCATCATCCAGCCCTCTTAAGTTATCAGAAGAGGGTGGATTACTCCATTGCTGACGCCTGTCCAGGATGTAACACAGCACCCCATACTGTTAAGCACATAATGGAAGACTGCATTGCACACAATCATCAATGCCAACAACACAACATACACTCCTTGAGAGCTCTGTGGGAATGCCTGGTCTCGGCAATGGCTTTCCTTAGGGACTCTGTGCTGTTTGGCCAGACTGCCTAGGGAATAACAGCTACTACTACTGCTACACATTGATCTAAATCTTATAACTGTTTATAAGTCAACATAAATACCCAATTTTAGTTTCAAATATCAAAATCAGTTAAAGAAATAAAAACCGATCGTTAAACCAGGGTTTGGCCATTGTTAGGCGGTGTATGGTGGTATTTCTACCTCCATAGTTAAGCCGGGGTATCGCATCTACGGGTATCGTATATCGAGGTATATTTGTACTGCATGCCTCATGCGGAGCAATACACATAACACATTCAGACCAGGAAAGTGTATCGTACAGTGTTAACTCATAATTTATCAGTGCATTATGTTATTCATTTTATATACAGTAATTCTTAGGCAGTGGGGGTGTGAAAGATAAAAATGGTAGATTACTAGTGGAGAAGGGAGAAAAAGTAAACAGATGGAGAGAACACTTCAATGAACTGTTGAACATAGAGAATGAAAGTAATGCAAGTATAAGTGGCTGGGGAATGGCAGGGAGAAGGAGGGTTGTGAGAAGAGAGGAAGAAATCACCAGGATGGAAGTGGTGGAAGCAATGAAGAAAGTTAAAATGGGGAAAGCCCCAGGAATTGATGGAGTGTGTGGTGAAATGCTGAAGCATGGGGGAGAGATAGTAATAGAATGGATGTGGAAGGTGTGCAGATTGGCTTGGGAGGAGGGTAGAGTCCCGGAGGATTGGAAGTCAGGTATAACTATTCCTCTGTACAAAGGAAAAGGGGAAAAAGCAGTGTGTGGTAATCATAGAGGCATTTGCCTTCTCAGTGTAATAGGAAAAATATATGATAGGATACTTATTGACAGAGTTAGGGAAATTACTGAGGAATTAGTTGGAGAAGAACAAGGAGGTTTTAGGAAGGGAAGAGGTTGTGTAGACCAGATATTCATTCTTAGATCCTTAGTGGAAAAGTTTCTAGAGAAGGGCAAGAAGTTGTATGCAGCCTTCATGGATCTGGAGAAAGCATATGACAGGGTGGATAGACAAGGTTTGTGGAAGGTATTAAGAATATATGGAGTGGATGGGAAGTTGTTGAAGGCAGTGAAGAGTATGTATGAGGGTGCTAAGGCTGCAGTGCGTGTGGATGGCAAACTGAGTGAATCTTTCCATTTGAAGGTTGGATTGAAACAAGGATGTGTCATGTCTCCATGGTTGTTCAATCTGTATATGGATGGGGTTATAAAAGAGATACAAGGTCGGGCAGTGGATGTTGGAGTGGCCCTAGTGAGAGAGGGCAGTGTTTGGAAACTCCCTGTACTGTTGTTTGCAGATGATACTGTGTTGTTGAGTGAAGACGAAGGGGAGCTGCAAGGCTTGGTAGATGAGTTTGGGAGAGTGTGTAAGAAACGGAATCTAAAGGTGAATGTGGGGAAGAGTAAAGTGATGGTCTTCGAGAGAAGTGAAGCCAGTGAGTGTACAGTGAGATTGGATGGGAAGGAAATGGAGAATGTGAGTGAATTTAAGTACTTGGGTAGTGTGATGAGTAAGGATGGTAGTCTGGAGGGTGAAGTGCTCGAAAGGGTACAGCAGGGAAGGAAGGTTGCTGGTTCGTTGAAAGCAGTGATAAGAAACAGGGAGGTGAGCATGGAAGTGAAAAAGTTGTTACATGACAGTATTGTGATACCAACTCTGACATATGGAAGTGAAGCTTGGACCCTGTTGGAAGGACAGAAGTCAAGAGTGAGAGCAGTGGAAATGAGTTATTTGAGAGGAGCATGTGGAGTCACATGGAGAGACAGACTAACAAATGAGGAAGTGAAGGAGCGTTGTGGTGTGCTTGAGGACGTGATGGGAAGCGTTAGGAGAAACACGTTAAGGTGGTTTGGGCATGTGGAGAGGATGGAGAGTGAAAGATTGACGAGGAGAGTGTATGTGAGTGAGGTGGAGGGGGCGAGAGGGAGGGGGAGGCCGAGGATGAGATGGAGGGATGGAGTGGAGAGGTATATGAGAGAGGGGGGTGTGAGTTGGGAGCGTGGTAGTGAAATGGCAGGGGACAGAGTGACATGGAGGCGATTTGTTTGTGGCCACCCCGTTCGGGATTGAGGCGTCTGGCAATAGATAGATAGATAGAATTCTTAGCGTGATGTATGTGTTCTGTATATTTGATATGATGTGGTGAATGTACAAAAGTTGTACCTTATATGCACTAAGATTTCATTGAATGCATGGCAGTGCAGAGTGACCGAAGCAGTCTGAAACTCTACCATCACTTCTTGGGGTGACTTTACAAGTAGTCTTGTGGTAGTGTGCTACTTCTTTCCACTTTCCATTCTCCGTCACTCCCTCCTCTTGCCAGCTGATGGTTTTTTTTTGTCAAGTTAGCTACTCTTTTCTTAATTCACCCTTGCCAAACAGTTAAAACAATTTTCTTCATATCTAGTACTGGATGCTTATACAGTACTTGTTACATGTACAGTTGGCCTAAGAAGTGATGGCGGAGTATCCAGGTTTTGGCCAGTGATAATGGATGATACTCCTCTTAAATCTTTGCAAGATGACATCTGTTATGTAAAATTGTAATAGAAAACAATAAGTAAATGGTAAAGTACTTATACATTTCAAAATTGTTGTTAGTTATGATAATAAGAAATCCGAAACGGAACTACAGTACGTAATTGAAATTTTAGAACTATTGCTCAAGGACAGTGTGGGATAAGTTGCGGAGTTTAATTCTAGTGTGGTACTAAGCAATTATTTTTGGTAGTGTAAGATTGAAAAGAAAAGGCCTTCGGTAAACTATGAAAATCTGTCATTTTTATTTATAAGATATTTACTGTTAGAATACTAGTGAATACTTAAAAGTCATTTATTTCCATTTTTGTTGTCTCCATGGACGACGACAGAAAGCGGGAATGCAGCGTAAGTTTGTATGCTATTTTAAATGGTTCAGTCAGTAAGCACGAATAAGGATAACTTGTACTCACAGACATGCAGCTGTTGCACTGCATTTGGTCATTTTTCCACAAAGAAAAATCTGTGGAAGACTTAGTATAAGCCTGAGAACTGTCAGTTAATGAAATATAAAAGTACCTCGCAAATTTGCCGAGAGTCAGAGCTCCAAGGAGAATGCAAACTTGTGTCATAGTCTAGTATTCTCGGTGCCTGGATGACTGGCAAGAGTAATAAAATGCAATGAACATATCAAGGAGTTCAAAACTTCCAAATCAGCATATCGAGTTAGACAGGACATATCGGTTTATTTAAAAAGAAAGATATTCCAGATTTAAAAGATGAACAAGTATGTGCTTTTGCATTGCACAAGTTTGTAAGCCCATGTCTTAGTCCTATTTTCTGCCTAGTGTAAGAGAAAAAGGTATAGTCTGTCATACCTAGTAATTTTGCATCAATAGGGAATAGCAGCCGTGGCTCAGTGGGTTAGAGCGCTCCGCTCTGGCCGTAGGGTCGGAGGATCGAATCCACCCAAGGGTCATTGGTAGACATCAGGAAGGGCATCCGGTCATAAAATGCTACACGCTCCAATCCAAAAAGGCCGACGCATGCAAGCATGTTGCAGCCTTCAAAAACGAAACGAAGGGAATAAAGTACACTCAACTCTCGGCTATCGTGGGTTCCGCTATAGTGTTTTATTTCTATTGTGCCTGTATAAAAAACTACCCAAATACCATTATCGCGCACTAAGTGCCTGCTATCACGCACCAGAAGTGTTAATTTTTTTTAGAAAGGCCGGGCTCTGGCACTCCCCCCAGCCAACAAAAGATTCACTTGGTGATTGGTCGCGTAACGTCAGCGCCAACCGAGCGCTGACTGCCTGCCCGACTGAGTCACCCCCACCGCCAAGCCATTCAAGTGCTCATCCTCAGACCGCGAACAGTGACAGTGAGAACAATAACCTTTTCTGTGATATTACAATGGCCAAATAACTCATAGTCAAATGGCCACCCCTTATGGGATTATAGCATCTGGCAGTTGATAGATAGATTGTCCTGAAATTATCAGTCCTTGCTGATGACTTCTTTATAGCTTTTTTTTTTTCTTTATTGTTGATGACTAATGGCTTTAAAAAATAGTTTCACACTGCATTTTTTTTTTTTTAATGGGCACCGAAACTTATTCCTGGTGAAATATGCGTGATGCTAGTCGGCCATCAAAAGGGATAGGAAGTTCTGTTTTTTATTAACCCTCCCCGTAAAACAAACAACTCAAGTCAGATGGCCACCCCTTACGGGATTATGGCATCTGGCAATAGATAGATAGATACTATATTTCTAATTTGCATGCTCATTATGTGGTACAAAAAGGGTATCTTAGGGATAAATGTTGAGGTCATGGCACCAATTAGAATTATTACCATAAGTTCTTCAATTCGACTATCGCGTTTTCGGCTATAGTGCAGACATAGCGGCACCAATTAGGCATGATAGCCGAGGGTTGAGTCTAGATAATTACATTTATTATATGCTAGGGGTAGGCAAGGAATAAGAGGCAGAAAAGGTCTTGCTGCAGCTTCCGGCAGGGTATCCTTATTAAGAATAATTTAATTTTTGTGACATCCTAATTGTTCTTATAGCATCAGCATAGCTTTTGAAATGCTAGTAGCATATTGCATTCACTAGAATTTTCCTAGGTTGGCCTTCGAATCCAGATAATCAGTTTTTGAAATCCTGGGACGTAAACATAACCATGGGATTATTCTGTGCTCCAGGCGCAAAGTAATACCTTACACATTCAGATTAGGAAAACATATGTTACAGGTCAGCTTCTAATATATCATTGTGTCATGTAATTCATTTCTTAAAATTTTTAGCGAGATATACTGTACTACTTTTTTCTTTCCTTTTTAGTGACCAAAATTTGATTGTTACAATGGACGATTAATGTTTTGTTTATTATTATTTTTTATTTGTTAAGGTTAGGTGATAGGTGGGGGTGCTCACCATCCACTCACTCGATGTAGTGCTGCTCTTGAGTGTCTGCTCTTTCCTCTCCTCCATCCTTCTTTCCTGCCATCCTCTTCTGTCTTTCTTTCCTTCATTCTTTCCTTGTCCTTCTGCCTACAGGTGACTACACTCCCTCTTCTGTCTTTCTTTACTTTATTCTTTCCTCTTCCTTTTGCCTGTGGGTGACATTACACAGTAAACCATTTACTACGCTGGGTGGTAACCCTATGACCAAATTTTGGTACCTGGTGGTTTAGTGGGTAATTACGGCCCTCCAATCAGATTGAGCTGGTGAAGGTTTATATCCAAGGGATGGTTGGGGTTTATTGCTCATGTAATGCCACACAGGGATGAGTGGGGCTGGTCACTCTCATCTTAAATGTCCGGACCAACTTGCCTAGCCCCGGGTTCGTACGCTTCTCATGGGGCAACATAGGATTGGATGATGATGATGATCTTTTCTTTTCTTTTCAGTGTGACGTGATGATGTACAGAATTTTTTTTACATTAAATTCAACAAGTTTTCACGCAGCACATGGCAGTGCAGAGTGAAGCAATCTGAAATTCTGCTATCACTTCTTGGGGTGACTGTACCTCTTAATATTTGATATCATTGCATTTAATGAAATTTGGATTTTTTTTTTTTTTTTTAGATACTCATAAAATATGAGTAATCTAACACTTGTCCTGTCATTACCATGATAGCTAGCAATATGTATGCCCATATTGCAGTATGTGCTCATTTATCTTACCCTACTTAAATCTGTAAAAAAAAAAAAAAAAAAGTATTGTCCAAGACATATCTTGGAACTAAAATATGTTGAGACTAAGATATGTAGGTGAAAGTTAATGGAACTGTCTTACTCAGACTGCCTTTCACATTGTCTACGAAATCCAGTCTTAAATGCTTTATGTTCAAACATCGTGAAGTGAAGTGATATTGGTTTTGACTGTCTTGTTAAACTGTTTTTTTGCAGGCTCTAAGCCTTTAATTGTCTCTTAAAAAAAAGAGAGAGAGAGAGAGAGAGAGAGAGAGAGAGAGAGAGACTTTGCAGTACAATGGAATCTCCTAAATTGCGTCTTTACGATACTGTGCGTGTGCCACGATACGAGAATTCTGCGAGTTAGAAATAACTAATCTTATGGAGAAAATTACTTACGGGTCTGTCATTTTGGAAAAGTTGTTCCCTTTACCCCCAAACCAACATCAAACTGGTCACCATCCAACATTGACAACCTGGATAATAAATTAGTAAAGCATATTTAATGTGAGTGAACAGTATTGTAAGATTCTTACCTGACTCTGACTAATGACATTACTTGAATGGCCGGGGGAGGGGTACCAACTTGAGGTGGACTACGGCCTCTCAGCATGAGGTGTGTGTGCTGCTGCCTTTGTGCTGCTTCTTCCTCATCAACCTCTCTCAGGAATCCCTCAAAGTCCAGTGTGAAGACAACAGAAATGGTGTCATTGTTGCCCTCAGTTGCCTCCATGTTGTTGTACTAGTTGTCGATTCGTTGAAGATAATTACTTACCAAACAGGCTCAGCCTTTCCAGATATTGTATTGAAATGAGTCTTTCACAGGTTTGTTTCGTTTCATTTTTGTTTTGTTTTTGAAAGCTCCAACATGCTTGCATGTGTCAACCTTGGTCACCTAATGGTGGCTGTCCATGCTGCTCAGTCTCTGGGAGCTTCCCTGTTTCCTCCCTTATCCCTGAGGTCACACTCAGTGACCTCATCCCAAGTCTTTTCAGTCTACCTCTTGCTACCCTACCCTTGGCATTAACACTTCTCACACTCTGCACCCAATTATCATCCCTCATCCTCTCCACATGCTCATTCCATCTCAATCTATCCCCCCTCATCACAACACCAGTACACTCCAGTCACATCCTACCTCTTAACTCTTCCATTGTAAACCTAGCCACCCCCCTGGCCTTGCACTCGGAGGCTTACTGCACATCCACCTAATCATTGCCATTTCTGTACGTTTGAGCCTGCAAATATCCTCTTCCTTTACTGCCCAGGCCTCGCTACCATACAGCATTACACTCCTAACACATCCTGCATACAAAGATCCCTTAGCATGGAGGGAGAACCCTTTCAATGTCAGGAGAGGCAACAGCTCCCTGAACTTCTTCCAGCCTTTCCTCTCTCTAGCCACAGAGCTAGCTCCAGTCCCACCTCCAGCACATAACAATCTCCCAAATAACAAAACTCTTCCATGCATTTAAGAGACTCACCAGCAAGTTCAATCCCTCCATGCCAGGCAATCTCCACATGCTTTTCCTGACACACCGCACTTATGCAATCAGCATTATCTTGCAGTCTGCCCCTGATATCACTACATTTCTTATGCACCCACTTATCCCAAACACTACACAAGATGGAATTACAGTAATCTCTCCAATATCTGATGTAATACAGCCAAGGGCATGTCCAGAAACTGGGTCTGTCCGGTTACTGGGCCCCTGCCTCCTGGAGTGGTACTTATGAACCCTAACCCACCCTAACTCAGAAAACCACCTACATAACTCCCTACCAGATGTGCATAGCACCTATTTAAGACCCTGTTCACACAAGTAAGGGACTGAAAGCATGAAATAAATTAAAAGGAAGCAGAGAATTAGGAATTAGAGGTGAGTATGGAAAATATTTAGCAGTTGACAGGGTACTGTTACTCCCTACTAGATGTGAACAGCACCTTTTTAAGACCCTATTCACACAAATAAGGGACACAATGCATGAAATAAATGAAATGGAACCAGAAAATGAGGAATTAGAGTTGAGTATGGAAAATATTTAGCAGTTGACAGTGTACTTACAACACTTCTGTGGTGGTTGTTACAAAGATTACCCCACCTCTAAGGCTCTGACAGTGATGTAAATGCTCTTGAAGCACGTACAGTAATCCAGTGTTGTGTTGCACTTAAACTTCAGCACTGTGAATTATAATTGTTTAAACAAATACGAACACAAACACCAGCCATCCCAACTCTCGTTTTCTCTCGATGGTAGTTGAGAGGGAACTGGGGAGGGGAAGGGGGACCAGGGGAGCGGGAGAAGCGCGCATAAACACAGCTGTTCGGCACCGAGTGACAATTTCAAACTTAGAGGTAGAATTTTTTTTTTTTTTGGGGGGAGGGGGCAAAGACCCAAGCCCAAAATGTCCAGACATTGGGATGTCTGGTTATTGGTCATTCGGATATTATGGAGATTACTGTACTGTACTTCCCACGCCCTTGTGGCAAATCGCACATGGCCAGTCCTCTTCTTTGACAGTACTGCCCCCAGCTGTAGATACCATCACTTTTGTTTTATCTACGTTTACTCTTAAGCCCTTGTGCCCCGTACCATCTCTCCATTTCCTAAATTTTTCCTCTGCCATCCTTTCATTCTCTGCAGTCAGCACCAAATCATGAGCATACAACATCTCCCACAGAAGTCCATTTCTGAAGTCATGTGAGAAGGCTTCAAGTACTGTACCAAAATAAACAACAAGGGGCTCAAGACTGACCCCTGATGCACACCAATATTCATGGAAAACTCACTCAAAACTCCATTCACCCTTACCTGGCTTACCTGGGTACGAGCACCCTCATACATTGCCATAGCCACCCTAACCAGCCACCCCTTGATCCCATGCTTTCTCATTGCCCACTTCACCACCTGTCTAAGGACTCTGTCCAAGGCCTTCTCCAAATCAACAGAAACAAAGGACAGTTCCCCTTTGTTTCCTGTATATTTTTCCTGAAGCTGTCGACCATTGAATGTGGCATCAGTTGTCCCTTTTCTTGGCATAAACCCAAAATGCGTCTCTTCAGTATTCACTCTTTCTCTAAGCATACGTTTCAGAACTCTCTCCATTACCTTCATTATCTGGACCAAAAGCTTTATGCTTCTATAAGTTCCTCTTTCCAGGGCATCACCCTTCCCCTTCTACACATTTACAGTTACACTCTTCAGCCAGTCAGGATTGCCACAGCTACTGGGCATTTTTATGAACATTCGTCTGAAAGCTATAAATGAGGCTTTAGAATACATGTTACACTGATTCATCCAGTTGGAGTAGTGGTCGGTAAACAACATGACCAGTTGGAGAGATCGTCAGTAAACACTGCTGCAGGCGACCTGCCTGCTTCCTTAATTACCCCAGAATAGGTGTGTTCTGTTTTTTCCCACTCACTTCTTGCAGTCACAATTCAGTTACTAACTATTTGTGTTGCATTTGTACCAGAACTTCTTAACTTCAGATTGTAAGTTTGTTATAAGTGGAATCATCGTACCTGTTTGGTAAAGAACTGATGCGTTAAGTCCACAGTGGTGGGCATCTGTGGCTTTCTTCTCACTGCCATCAATCCTCCTCATTACATCTAACTTTTGGGTGTAAGTTAATGTTGGTTGCTCGTTCTTCGCCTTCCTCGAAGAAGGTGTAGGCTGAGGAGGATTGCGATCAGTCATGGTAACACTGGACGGCTGGAGGAAGCATGGAGAAAAAAAATAATTCTTGTAAACCACACCAGAACCGCACACTTTCAACAGAGAGGAGACAACGCACTGAGCCGGGAGCCAGGGCGTCAAGTACATGTGTCCTTTATGCTTGGCATGGGAGGGAAGTGCTGTGATTGGCATATAGTAAGTGCTATGCTTCAGTATGATTGGTTTAGTAATTGCCATGCATGACTACGATTGGTTTACGTCCAGCTAGACACACGTAATTGAGGTAATGGTGGCACCTCTTGAATAAGGCATTGGATAAGTGCCACTTTTGAGACTGTATTCAAGAATTTCGTATAATTTCTGCAAGTTGCTGATGTTGCAAATTGTTGCACGATGTTGCTGCATATTTTGAATCCGCTGTAAGATCGTGCAGTTTAGGAGAGTCCACTGTATTTCATCGTGTTTTGTCTTTCATATAAAAAATGTAAAGTTAGTTTGTTAAAGAATTTGGAAACCCATGCATCATGTGCACCTTCTGATAAGTGATTTCTGTAGTTTCAGTGTTGTCACAGATTTCTTCTTGAAATTTAATGTGGAAATGGAAAAAGTTTCAGATGGTCATCTGACAATGCTGGGAAACAGGCTGAAAATCACTTTATTGACATTTCTTTAATGCATGACTACTGATTATCTCTTATTGTTATGCTTATGATTGTGTAAATTAACTAAAATGTTCCCCCCTAGGTTCATGGTACGTGGGGTGAACGATGGAGGCCATGTGGCAAACTTTGTTGAGACAGAACAGCTGATTCACATCGATTCTTTGGATGATGTTGTATTGTCCTACATTCAGACCCGTGGCACAGTACCTCTGTTTTGGGAGCAGCCTGGACTCAATGTAAGTTTATTATTGTGGGATAATGTCCTGCTGATCTCATATCTCAGCAACAGAAAGATAAGAGTAAAGGTAGATGAAGTATACTCCACTTTCCATTCAACTTATGCTGGTGCACCACAAGGATCAGTCCTGGCTCCAACCCTGTTCCTCATTCATGTTTAGGACAGCAAACCCTTTTCTGTATCCTCCTACTTTCTCTATACTCATTTCAAAGCCAAAGGTGGCTGTTTTGAATATGTACGGAACAACCTATCTTGCTCTCGTGTTCCTGAACTTGATTCTTCTGAATTCTCTACTCTCTGGCTTCGGCTGTTCTGTCATTCTCTGACTGAATATATCTGTGCAGTTTACTTGTCGCCTAATTCTACTGACTATCAAAAATTCTTCAACTATCTTACTTCTACGATGGAACACATTCTATCCATTTCTCCTTTCTCTGAAATCTCCATTCTAGGAGATTTCAGTGTTCACCACCACCTTTGGCTCTCCTCTTCTTTCACTGATCCACCTGGTGAACAAGCCTACACCTTTTCTATCCTTAATGACCTAGAGCAGCTTGTAGAGCACCCTACCCGTATCCCTGACCACATTGGAGAGAGCTCCAACATACTTGACCTTTTCCTTACAACTAATCCTTCTGCTTACACTGTTAATCTTTCTCTCTGTTGAGCTCCTCCGGCCTGTCCTATCGTTCCGGTGTGGCCTGTGGACCCTCCAAAGAAACGCCGCCTGTGGCACTTTGGAGCTGCGGATTGGGAGGCCCTCAGGCATTACTTCTTTGATTTTCCTTGGAATGATTATTGCTTCCATGCCCAGAAGCCATCTGCGTGTGCCTTGCGCATTACGGAGATGGAGGTTATTCTCTCAGGCATGGAAACATACATTCCTGTCTCATATCATTTGTCTAATGCAAGAAAGCCTTGGTTTAATCACACTTGTTCTTATGCTGTCCGAAACAAGGAGAGGGCCTATAAAAGGTACCGGAGCCAACACACTCCTGAATCACATCTTTCTTATGTTTCTGCCTGGAATCGTGCTCATTCTTTTCTTCGCTCTGCTAAGAATAATTTCATTCGCACTAAATGTTCTGAACTCTCCAACTCGAATTCTTCCTTCTTCTTCTGGCACCTTGCCAAAAACCTTTCTAACAACTTTACCTCATCATCCTTCCCTCCTCTTTTCTACTCTAATGGCTCAGTAGCTATTTCAACTACTGATAAAGTAGATCTCTTCGCTCAGAATTTCTCCTCCAATTCCACCTTAGATGATTCCAGTGCTGTTCCTCCATCACTTCCCCTCTCTGACTTCCTCATGGCTGACATTAAAATTTCTTCAGCTGATGTATTTTCTGCCATCACTGTCCTCATTACTAACAAGGCATATGGGCCTAATGGAGTCCCTCCTGCTGTCCTCAAGAACTGTGCTTCTGTGCTTACACCCTGCCTAGGTAAACTTTTTTGTCTTTGTCTGTCAGCCTTCTTACTGGAAGTTTGCCCTTATTCAGCCAGTCCCAAAGAAGGGTGACCATTCCCAACCCTCAAGCTATCATCCAATTGCTTTAACATCCTATCTTAAAAATATTCGAGTCTATTCTTAACAGAAAAATTTTAAAGCATCTTTCCTATCACAACCTTCTTTCTGATTGTCAGTATGGGTTCTGTCAGGGACACTTCACTGGCGATCTTCTCACCTACCTTTCAGACTCGTGGTCATCCTCCTTTCAGGACTTTGGCGAAAGCTTTGCCATTGCACTTGACATCTCAAAGGCTTTCGATCGAGTCTGGCATAAAATCTTTTATTTCCAAACTGCCCTCTTACTGTTTCTATCCTTCTATCTGGCGCCTTCATCTCTAGCTTCCTTTCTGGTCGTTCTATAGCCACTGTTGTAGATGGCCATCATTCTTCTTGATCTGTCAACAGTGGTGTTCCTCAGGGCTCTGTCCTATCACCAACTCTCTTCCTTTTATTCATCAGTGACCTTCTAAGCTGTACATCTAACCCTATCCACTCGTACGTTGATGATTCCACTCTTCACCCTACCATTCGGTTTCCACAATGTCCATCTCAGCAGTTACTTCAACAAGCAAGGGGTGAGGCTATGACTCACCTAATGTCTGACTTGGCTTGTATCTCTGACTGGGGTAAAAATAATCTTGTTTTTAATACATCAAAGACTCAGTTCTTACACCTGTCAACCCAACAAAATCCCCCACAGGAGTACCCACTAATGTTTAATAATGTCCAACTTGTTCCTGCATCATCCTTGAACATGCCTGGGGTTTCATTCACTTGGGACTTATCTTGGAAAGAACATATTACATCTCTTGTGAAATCTGCTTCCAAGATATTAGGTGTGCTAAGCCAACTTCGTACCTTCTTTACCCTTGCACAGTTGTTGACTTTATACACGGGAGGCTTCCCACATGCAGCTCTTCTCAATAGGGTGGAGTCAAAGGCTTTTCGTCTTGTTAACTCTCCTCCTCTTACTGGCTCCTTTCAGCCACTGTCTCTTTGCTGCACTGTTGCATCTTTATCTCTTTTCTATCGCTGCTTTAGTGGCCACTGTTCCTCCGAACTGTCTGCTTGCATCCCTCCACCTCTACAGCGGGCACATAGCACCCGTCTAGCAGCAACCTCTCATCCCCTTTCTGTCCAACTCTCTAATTCAAGAGGTAACCATTACTCCCAGTCCTTCATTTATGCAACTGGACAACTCTGGAACTGTCTTCCTTTATTTCCAACTTCCTATGATCTCCATCCAGTCTTTCAA
>JAGKTI010001553.1:56430-82547 GCA_018397915.1 Birgus latro | reverse complement strand
CTGTTATTTGATATATACAGTATAGTATATAACAGCTCAATGGAAATACAGGAAGTGGTACATTTTAATAGCTAACCTGTCTTCAACTGCATCTATGGAAGTACCTTTACAATGCAGTACAGTACAACTTTGTCCAACACAGATTTAAGTGCAAGACACACCTAGTACACAGTGGGGGTTAACTAACAGTTTTTGTCTGATTTTGAGTACATGGTCTCTATGCATGAAATGCACTCACCTAATGACGAAGTGATTCTATTGTTAGACTGTATCAGATAGAAGATTAAGGTCAGACAGCAAGGTCCAAATATTCAGAAGAGAATTTAAACTATTGCCATAAGCCTTTACCTTTGGCTTCAATAGAAAAATGAACCATCCTGTCGATGTGGAATAGTCACGTATATACCCTCAATGTAAAGTAAGGTTCATGGGAAAGCCACTGCTGCCACATTCACTGATTTGGCCAGGGTAGGGCTTATAAAATTTCTCAGTTCAGTACCTCAATGTACTGTCCCTAATGATAAATTGTGATCATTCATCGTAAGTCTGAGATTTCATCACTACAATTTAGCTTAAACTTTTATCATCCTGAGGAGAGCATTTGTATTTTACTCTTGCTGCTGCCAGACAACTTTATTCAGCTTACAGGAGCCACTTATTAGCAAACAGAGTTAATGAAGACTATAACCCCTACTGTTCAAAGGGTCTATCTTAAGGAGCTCAGAATTAGCTTGAAACAGCAAGAATACAATAGTAAATAAGTCATGAAACTGATCATCACACAGAAAGGCTTAAAGGAGAAGATACTTGGGTACTTACACAACATACCTTTCAAGGAGAATCTTTCAAAATGTGTACAATATAAACAACTGTGCCAACTTAACTATAAATCCAAAATGATGAATAATGAAATACTGTATACCATGGTGAAGCAAATTAGTGGTGTACCTACCCCTGGCCTTCAATCATTTTCATATCCTGAATAATGTACCAACCTTTACCGATGACCTCAACTCGCTGGCCCACTCGGACAGGCTTCTCAGACATGTTGGCCTATATCATTAATGCTGCGGGAAAAAATGAAGAAAAAAGCTAAACAGAAACACATAAGCAATAAAGAATAAGTTGCACTATAATGGTAAACATTTAAATTACATTAGTGTACTGTATTAGCATTTGACAACCACTCACACAAAAAGTTCTTTACACATGTCATGACTAAAAGTATAGTTCTACACTACATATACAAAGACTGGAATGCAATTGTGTCAGTCTGTCAGGGATGTCCACTGGTTAAACAAACTGAATAAGATGATCTTAATGAATAAAAATACTGGATCATTCCATTCTGTGGAACATTACATTCAGAGACAAGTTACTGAACTATTCTCAGTTATATCTGCAAAAGTACGCAATGTAAACAACTGGTTTTTGCAAGCAATAAAACCAACACTTCACCCTACATCATAACACAGTCAGACTGTTTATATAATTTAATGAGGATGTTATACAGATTTTCAAACGTTGCATGAAGAAGTTACCATGATGCTACCCCTCTTAGAGTTGGCATAAGTAATTTCAGTGAGTTTGTGATTTGACTGGTTTAATCAAGGAGTGCTCCAATAATATCAATAGTTACGGATCATAACCATACCCAGCATTTTTTTTTTTTTCTGCAAGCAAGAAGGAACCAAAGGCCACAGGCCTGCATACTGTTCCTTCCAAGAAAAAACAAAAACAATACAAAAGAGAGCCAAATTCAAGATCCGTTCAATTCGAGATGCCTGGACACACTGCGTTTGAAAGACTGGAGATCATAGGAAGTAGGAAATACAGACAGAGGAAGACAGTTCCAGAGTTGACCAGTTGCATAAATGAAGGACTGAGAGTAATGGTTAACTCTTGCATTAGAGAGTTGGACAGAAAAGGGATGAGAGTTTGTTGCTAGACGGGTACTACATGTCCGTCATAGAGGTGGAGGGATGCAAGCAGACAGTTCAGAGGAAGTGACCGCTGAAGTGGCGCGATAGGAGAGAGATAAAGATGCAACAGTGCGGCGAAGAGACAAAGGCTGAAGGGAATCAGTAAGAGGAGGAGAGTTAATGAGACGAAAAGCCTTTGACTCCACCCTATTGAGAAGAGCTGCATGTGGGGAGCCTCCCCACACGAGAGCTGTACTCCATACACGGGCGAATAAAACCAGTGTACAAGGTCAACAACTGTGCAGGGGTAAAGAAAGTTCGGAATCGGCTTAGCACACCTAATCTCTTGGAAGCAGACTTCACAAGAGATGTAATATGTTCTTTCCAAGACAAATCCCGAGAGAATGAAACCCCAAGCATGTTCAAGGATGTTGCAGGACATAACTGTTCATTATTAAACATTAGTGGGTAATCCTGAGGATGATTTTGTCGGGTTGATAAGTGTAAGAACTGAGTTTTTGATGCATTAAAAATAACTGTTGTGCTGTTAAGGAAAATGTGACTGTGAGATGCATTACCAAAAAGGTGAGAAACATTACTTATGCAATTTTCATTGAAATATGATTAGACAATCAACTCTTATTACAATTACAGTAATTGTAAGTATCACATAAACAAAATGTGTACTGACTTGAAATTTACATAAAAAACTAACCAGAAAGTGGTTGGTGGGGGCGCTCACCATCCACTCACTCGATACAGTGCTGCTCTCGAGTGCCTGCCCTTTCCTCTCTTTCTTCCTTCTTTCCATCCTTCCTCTTCTTTCTTTCCTTCCTTCATTCTTTCCTCATCCTTCTGTCTATGGGTGACTCTACACTCAGTGACAGGCAAAATGGTTTCCTGTACACCAGGAAACTATTTGCTACACAGGGTGGTAACCATATAACCAAATTAAGGTGCCTGGTGGTTTAGTGGGCAATTAAGCCAATCCAATTGCATTGGGCTGGTGCAGGTTTACATCCAAAGGGTGGTTGGGTACTGCTCACATAATGCCACTCAAGGATGAGTGAGGTTGGTCACTCTTATCTTAAATGTTAGGACTAACCTGCCTAACCCCATGCTCCTACGAGCCTCATGGGGCAACACTGAATCAGAAGAATGAGTGAATGAACTAACTAGACGACAATTCCTGTTTCGGTAACATCAACATATTCGAATGACATCAACAACATAACATCAACATAGACTAGTTGATTGAGGAAGGGAAACTCACCCCTTTGAATGTGTGTACCATTCTTGATACTTGAGGAGTTGGCAAAGCCTACACAATCATGTCTCCTGCAATCTCATCTTCATCTGGGTTGTCAGGGAAATGAAACTGAGTCGACCCACTCTGCTCATGTCCCTCTTTCAAAAGTAATTATCTTTGATCATGCCCTCTTCAGGCACTGACTCAATGACTGCAGTTCATATGTTTGGACAACTTGGTTGTACAATGAACCAGTACAGCAATGAACATTAATAAGAGGACATTGTAGTTTGCCACCAAAGGGCAGGTTAATTGCACCCTTCCATCCTCCAAACTCCCCCTCCTTACCCCCACAAAACCACCAATTTGTTAGGAGGATGGATCAAAGATCTGAAGCTTCGTTCTCTTTCACATCTGGCTGCATGTTTTCTTTCATTTCATTTTGTTTTGTTTTATTTCTTAAGGCTCCAACATATTTGCATGCATCAGTCTTGGTCACCTAATGACAGCTCTCCAAGCTGCTCGATCTCTGGCAGCTTCCCTATTCAGTCATTATTCCCGAGGTCACACTCAATGACCTCGTCCCAGGTCTTTTTTGGTCTACCTTTCAAAACCCTACCCCTAATGTTAACACTTCTCACTTTCTGCACCCAATTATCATCCCCCACCCTCTTCAAATGCCCAAACCATCTCAATATACCTCTCCTCATCACAACACCAATACACTCCAATCCCATCCTACCCCTCAACTCGTCCATCATAAACCTAGCCCCCCTAGGTCTCACACTAAGGGACGCACTGCACATCCACCTAATCATTGTCATTTCTGCACATCTGAGCCAGCAAATATCCTCTTCCTTCACAGACCAGGTCTCACTACCATACAACATTACACTCCTAACACATGCTGCTTACAAAGATCTCTTAGCACGCGTATTATTACGAGTACACATCCACTTTCAGCTCGGTGGGAAATAATTATATTGAGGCTTTAGCAGATTTCAATAGAATGACCTGGCTAAATAGAATTCTATTCCAAATATTTTAATCGTCTTCTAAACAATGTACAGTAATCTCTCTACTATCCGGTGACCTCACTGTTCGGACATCGTAGGCTGATGGTCGAAACCCCCAAATGCCCTCAAATTGCAGAAAAAACAAAAAAAAAAATCCAATTTTTCTTTACCGCGTCAGTTTGAATTTCCCCCGCGGCGCGCGGCCGACCAGCTCCCTTACCGCGCTACCCCCCCCCTCCTAGCTCTGTCTCAACTCCCGTGAACAGTGGATGGCTGTCCGATCGTTTGCGGTATCTTTTCGTTCTTGTTTAAATAATCAGAAGTCACAGTGCTAAGGATTAAGTGTAGTTAAACACTGGATTACTGGACATGCTTCAAGAGCAATTATGACCACTGTAAAAACCTTAGCAGTGGGGGTAAACAAAAATCATGGACTGTAAGTAAACCCTGTCAACTGCTAAATATTTTCCATAATCACTTCTAAATCCTCATTCTATGGTTACATTTTATTTCCTTCATGCTTTGTGTCCCATATTTGAGTGCACAGGCTGTGAAAGAGGTGATTTTCTCAGTGATTACCATGTCTCTTAGTCAACTGGTGAACATTTTTGCCCTACACACCTCTACGTCATAATTTTTCTGGTAACATTTTATTTACTTCATGCTTTGTGTCCCATACTTGAATGCACAGGCTGTGAAAGAGGTGATTTTCTCAGTGATTACCATGTCTCTTACATACATTCACTATCTAGTCAGCTGGTGAACATTTTTGCCCTACACACCTCTAAATCAAAATTTTTCTGGTTACGTTTTATTTACTTCATGCTTTGTGTCCCATATTTGAGTGCATAGGCTGTGAAAAGGTGATTTTCTCGGTAATAATCATGTCTCTTCCTTACGTTCATTATGTTGTCAGCTGGCAAACACCCCTGCCTTACTCACCTCAAAATCATCATTTTTGGGTTAAAATTCAATTAATTCATGCTTTGTGCCCATTATTTATGTGAATGGGGTCTTAAATAAGTGCTATGCATGTCCAGTAGGGAGGTAGGTAGGTAGGTGGTTTTCTGATTTTGGTTAGGTTAGGTTAGGGGCAAGAATGACCGGTGCTGTTGGTGAACAGTGACCACCTTTGCCATACCTAACTCTTTTTCTGGTAACAATTTATTTATTTGATGCTTTGTATCCCATATTTTAGTGCATAAGATGTGAGAAATTATGATTTTCATGGTGATTGCCAAGTCCGATACTTACCTACACTCACCTGCCAACTCGTGAACACCCCTGCCTTACTCACCTCAAATTCATCATTTTTTGGTTAAAATTCAATTAATTCATGCTTTGTGCCCATTATTTATGTGAATGGGGTCTAAAATAAGTGCTATGAATGTCCGGTAGAAGAGGTAGGTAGATGGTTTACTGATTTAGGTTAGGTTAGGTTAGGTTAGGGTCAAGAATGTCCAGTGAAGTTGGTGAACAGTGAACACCTTTGCCATACCTAACTCTTTTTCTGGTAACAATTTATTTATATGATGCTTTGTATCCCATATTTTAGTGCATAAGATGTGAGAAATGATCATTTTCATAGTGATTGCCACGTCCGATACTTATTTACACTAAGCTGCCAACTCATGAACATCTATGCCTTACTTAGCCTTACTTACCTCAAAATCATCATTTTGAGGTTAAAATTCAATGAATTCATGCTTTGTGTCCATTATTTAATGCATACGGTGTGAGAAAGGGTGATTTTCATAGTGATTTCCATGTCTGATACTTACACTTGCTGGCAAGTTGTGAGCACCTATGCCTTACTCACCTCTAAATCATCATTTTTTGGTTAAAATTCAGTTAATTCATGCTTTGTGTGCATTATTTATGTGAACGGGGACTTAAATAAGTGCTATGCATGTCCGGTAGGGAGGTGGGTAGGTGGTTTTCTGATTTAGGTTAGGTTAGGTTAGGGTCATGAATGACCAGTGCTGGAGCTTCAGGGCCACTATCCGGACAAGACCACTTTCTGGTCATGCCTTTGGCTCTATTACGTCAGACAGTGGGAAAATTACTGTACTAAAATCTAATTAACAGTGACAGGTTACATGACTACTAGCCCTAAAAGTCCCACTCCTGCCTTGCCATTTGGGGAGCAACATATCCACCTGCTCACTCAACCCATCCAACATTAACCCTTCCCAGCCACTTGTGCGAACAAGCATGCCAGTCTCGGACATCCACCCTGCCCGCCCACGAATGCCACCCACCAAGCTTATCTAACAATGCCACCCAAAACATCTACCCACCCAGAACCCACCCACCCAACCACCCACGCAGAGCATCCTGGCCACACAATCTGCTTAGCCACCCTGGTGACTCACCGTGCCACCACACACCCTGGCAACCCACACACTCCGATGACCCATCTTACCCACCAACCACAGTCACCCACCCTCTCCACCCACCCTGCTCACCCAACAATGCCATCCATGATATCAACCCATCCAACCCTCCCAACATACCCACTCATCTCTCCCCGAATTCAGTGTAACTGTAGCAATTTCGCTGTGCGTGAGAAACGTTACATTTTTTCCAGTAACATTCCTCACGCTATGCATGTAACCTGTGTGATGGAGCATATGGCTTACCAGAGTCACGGGGCTACATTAGTAAGGTGCTACGATGCCAACTTACAATATAAAGATATGTTCGTTTTCTCCAATTCATAAGTTGCATATGGGAAAAAATGTTAAAAAAAAAAGCCACACACGTTACTCCTGAAGTACTTCCACTGCAAGGTCGTGCCACAGTCTGACCGCAAATTATAAGTAGCGACAATTATAACTCAAATAGATGCTATTTAAATAAAAACCAATGACAGCACTCCAAACAAATACATTACCTATCTATCTATTGCCAGACTCCTTAATCACGTAAGGGGTGGCCACAAACAAATTGCCTCCATGTCACCCTGTCCCCCGCCATTTCATTGCCCAACTCCCAGCTCACACACCCCTCTCTCATATACCTCTCTCATCCTTGGCCTCCTTCTCCCTCTCCGGGAGACTCTTCCCCCTTTCACCTCATTCACATACATTCTCCTTGTCAGTTTCTCACTCTCCATCCTCTCCACATATTCAGGTCAATGATGAATTTTTCTACAGTGACATGGTAGCTATGACATTTTTTATTGTCTTACTCTCAGTAGACTGTTTAGAAACTTCTGTCCAGATTCACAAAATTCAATGTTTGAGCTTAAAAATATGTATTTTTTTTTTTTATTCTGAGACTGACACTAATGGTTAACTTTATCATGGAACGACCCTACTGTACTGCAAATGCACACCATACCTAACTCATTCTGCAACAGTAAATGCAGTACTACACCACTACTTGGCTATATTTACATAGGCACAGAGTTCATGTCCAAACAAACTGGAACTGGTATGGCAAATTTACCATAAAATATGTACCCATCTTGATCATGATATAGGAACCCACACAGGGCTGTTCACAGACAGCAAGGTACACAACAGGTGTGCACGCAATTAGAGGACTGTGGGAAGGGATATAATGGTAATAATTAGTGAGCTGAGTTTGAAAAATGTCATAAGAATGACTATTTACAATGTGAGATGGGAGATAATTCCACTCCTAGGTGGTTCATGGAAAGAACGAGTGTCTGAAGATGACCGTGCCGGTCTGCCGTGTGGGATATTTTAGGCTGTAGCTGCCTCTGGTGGAACATGTATGTGCAGGATGTTACTTAAGTGTCTTCTATGTCTATCTACAGTATGTACAACCAGATGCCTTAATCCCTCAAAGGATGGCCACAAACAAATCACCTCCATGTTGCCCTGCCCCCTGCCATTTTGCTGCTCTCCCCCCAACTTACATCCCCTTCTCTCATATACCTTTCGACTCTTTCTCTCCAACTCATCCTCAGTCTCCCCCTCCACCTCACTCACATACACTCACCTAGTTAGTCTCTCACTCTCCATCCTCTTCACAGGGACAAATCACCTCAGTGTATTCCTCCTAATGCATTGTATCATATCCATATTCATACAATGCCAATGCACTTTCACTTTCTTTGAGAGAAAGATTGACTTGTCAATCTGTCTCTCACAGGAACTCCACATGCTCCTCTCAAATACCATAACTCATTTCCACTGCTCTCCCTCTTGACTTGTGTCCTTCCAACAACGTCCATACTTCACATCCATATGTTACAGCAGGGATCATAATACAGTACTGTACTGTCAAGCAGCGACTTTTTTACTTTCATGTTTACTTGCCTATTTCTTATCACTGCTTCCAGTGAAACAGCAACCTTTCTTCCTTGCTGTACCCTTTCAAGCACATCATCCACCAAACTTCCATCACCACACTACCCACATACTTAAATGTACTCAAATTTTCCATTTCCTTACTATATAACCACTGTGCATTCAGTGACTTCATATTTCTCGAAGATCACAACTATACTCCTCCCAACGTTCACCTTTAGATTCCGTTTCTTACACACTCTCCCAACTCATTCACCAAGCCTTGCAGTTTCCCTTCATCTTTACTTAACAAAACAGTATCATCTGCAAACAAAAGGAAGTTTCCAAATGCTGCCCTTTCTCATTAGGGATGCTCCAATATCCACAGCCTTACCTTGTATTTCTTTTAAAACTCCATCCATTGACAAACTGAACAGCCATGAAGACATGAGCTGTAAATTATATCCATGAGAGCTTTCCTAGATTTTCACTATATAGATTTTTTACAATATGTGGCACCAATTTCACACTGACCAATTGCAACCTTGCATATAAAACAGCATTTAATAAACTACAAACATGCCAGAAACAGATAATCCTCGACATGCGGATATGCTAGGAAACATTAAAAAGTAATCATCCTAATAATCTTTAATTTACGATTGACTTAAACTGACAGCTGCGGAAACACCCAGCCAAGTGTCACGAACATACACATCACATTCACGTCACACACACCAAATCACCAGCAACTGCACCTCTTTACACAATCTGCAGTTGCTATATCAAACTTGTGTGGACACACTGAAACAGAAGACAGCAGAAAACATACCTAAAGATTTATAGATCGATTGACCACAGACTGAGTCACCGAGCTCTGAATGATCGCTTACAATCCGGTGTGTCCAGGGTGACCAGATTTCTCTAGCAGGAATATGCTAGACAGCAGCTGAAATTATGCTAGATTGGCAAAAATAATGCTAAATCTTTTGTTGCTCTTAATACGTTCGGTTTCTGTTATATTTTATGATTAATATAGTATTATTTCTACGTTTTTAACTGTATATAGTATGCACTCTTATAATTATGAAAGAACATTAAAATAAATAATTACTCAGGTTCTAAAAGTTTATTTGACAAATATTTGTGCAACATAAGTTGAAACTCTTCCTAATACAGTAGTTTCAACACTACCTGTAGAAAATAAATGCGAATTTAATGTATTAATGTGTGAATTAAGTCTGAAAGTTGTGGGTTCCTATTTTTCATACATTTTGTGCAACATAGGTTGAAACTCTTCCTAATACAGTAGGCCTACATTTTCAGCACTACCTGTAGAAAATAAATGCAAATTAATGAGTGAATTGAGTTTGAAAGTTGTGGGTTCCTATTTTTCATACATTTTGGAACTAAATTTTTTCTGTTAGTTTTTTTTTCTTTTTAGCAACTACTTCTACGTCTGAAGACTTTATCCTGCAAAAAATTTAATAATTAACTAGAACAAAGTACACTTAAATTTTAAAGTTAATATACCATGTTACGTATTTTATAAACAGTAAAAAGGCCAATACGTGACAGGACCAGTGGCGACTGGCGTGATACTACTGAGATATCAGTCCTATTTACTGGATATCACTGTTCTGTACTACACTTCGCACTTAAGCACTGCAACCTACAGGAGGCACTGAAGCAGTAGAGAAATGATGGGCACTGAACCTGCCGCAGCCTGAACAGACGGCATCCACAGACTCAACTGAATAATTGACTTAAGTCCGCCACGGCGCCACCCTGGGTCCCTGGCCCAGCGCCTGTGGACCTGTACAGTACACGTCTACTCCCCTCCAAAGCCCGTGATTTCCTGTTCTAGGTTCGTTAAAAGTATGGACTTTCACAGTTACCATCAATCATATTATATTAAACATGTATCCTGGTCTTCAATCCAGAAACTACCGCTAGCCACGAGTGGTAAGTTATTATAATCATGCTACAAATTGTCCTAAGCTCATTAGATTATGCTAAAAATATGCTAGATTTGATAACATGCTAAATTTTATGCTAAACACAATTTTCTGTAAAAATGTGCTAAAATTAGCATAATTTTTCTAAATCTGGTCACCCTGGGTGTGTCCACTCTCCAGAAGCCTAGGCTTTAAAGAAAATTATTTAAGTATAACTAATTTATCATACTCTGCATTAATCAGCAAAAAATGGAAATTTACGGCCGAGATTATTGGAAAAAATCGAAAATATCATACTGTAACTGTTATGCTGCTTGTGAAAGGGTACGACTTCTCGTTCATTGAACTCGGAGGAGCGGGGGCCTCTTTCTAGACTGGGTTGGGTTCTTTAAGGCAACCAATGGGAACAGGGCATAAAAACTCAGGGCAACAAACCTTACACGTATATTACCATAAATTACAATGCTGAGACAAATACACATTGACACACTTTACAAGAAAATAATACACAGAAAAACAGGGCCGGAGGACTCGGCGATAGGAGAGTGTGGCTGGGGCTTGCTGTAGGGTGAGGCCCGGCGGTAGTGGAGGGCCCAAAACGGCGGCCTGCGTCAGGAGGTCCCTGGTCGTCGGGGCGTCTGGAGGGGCCTTTGTCAGGAGGCCGGACTGCTGATGTTTGTCTGGTGCCTCGTCAGGGGGGCCGGGCCGTTGTCATCCCAGCCGGGAGTGGTCTGAGGGCAGTGGTAGGTGGACTCCCTTCCTGAGGGGCCGGGAGGCTCGGGAACAAGGAGAGCAGGCGCGCTTGTCTGCGCCTACTCTGGCGGGCAGGAGGTCTTCGGGTGGGGCTTGGGAGGTTATGCCTTGGGGTCCTGGGGACGTCTTGACTGGTCTGAGGGATGAGGTCTTGCCGTTGAGCTTCTGTCAGGTGTGGGCTGCAGTAGCTCATCGTTGCAAGGTCCGGCAGAGGTTGGGGCTGCCGAGAGTCGAGCTGTAGGGCTAGAACCCCAGGCATCAGGGGCCCTTGCCAGGCCAACTCCAGTTGCTGCTCCAGGTGGAGGAGGATGACCTTGTTGGGAGAAAGGGGGAGGGTACCCAAGCTGCTGTAGGTTGA
Organism: Birgus latro; assembly: GCA_018397915.1. Lineage (NCBI taxonomy): Eukaryota > Metazoa > Arthropoda > Malacostraca > Decapoda > Coenobitidae > Birgus > Birgus latro. Next base: position 71,029 of record JAGKTI010001553.1, on the reverse strand, counting down.
CTCCAGCTGGCCTGGAAAATCCTCAGGTGCAGAAAGGCACTGGGGTAGGGGGCGAGGCGCGACCGTAGTCATTCCCTCCCCGGCGCGGCAGGTGGCCGTCGCCAAGTCCCCTAGGGCACGATTGGCAGAGCGGCTGGTGGCCGTCTCCTCCCCCATGTGGCTGGTGGCCGTCACAAAGGGCTCATACCCCTGGCTTCCGATGGACAGAGTGCGGCTGGTGGCCGTCACTTAATGCCCAAGGGCGCCGTGCCTCGCGAGGACTACGCCCCTCATGCAGCTGGTGGCCGTCACGGGAGCACAGGTGTGACTGGTGACCGTCACCAGTGTCCCACTTCCCAGAGGGCCCGCAGGGGTGCGGCTGGTGGCCGTCGCTCTCCTGCAGGTTCAGCTGTTGGCCGTCACCAATGGGGGTCCCACCTGATGGAGGCACAACTGGTGGCTGTCGCTACTCTGGGAGGTGCGGCTGGTGGCCATCGCTACTCTGGAAGGTGCGGCTGGTGGCCGTCACTACTCTGGGAGGTGCAGCTGGTGGCCGTCACCTGTTCTTTTGGAGTTTTAGATGGAGCAGCTAGATGGCCGTCTCCTAGGTGCAGTAGGGTGGCCATCACCTGTCCCCCTTTTATGGAGGGCGGCTGGTGTCCGTCTCCTCCCCGTGTGTGGCAAGGTGGCTGTCACCCGGTATGATCTGAGGGAGGGAAGCAGTGTCTGAGCGGCTGGTGACCGTCTCCTGCTGGCCATCTGGGACTATCCATCCATTCATCCATTTCATTTCATCTGGGACTAGTATACTAGCCCCACCTCAAACCTGGCGAGGGCTGGTCCAGTGGGGATGTAGTTCGCCGTGACTGAGAACTCCGTGGCCACTTACCTGAGAGCGAGAGGGGCGTGTGGGAAAGACATAGGTGCGCCTGTCTTGCACGGAGCCCGCGCTGCCTATTTCCGCCCCTTGGGTATCTCCTCCTGGGGTGGGTGTCTCAGCCAGGTGAGGTTAATGGGGGTACTTCGGTATTTCGCCACGTATTCTGTGTTTCATTTTTGGTGTTTTGCATTTTACCACCGTCGGTGGCGCAAAAGTCACGTCCCCATGCGTGGAGGTGGTAGGTATGGGTGGTGGCAGTCTGGTGGTATGGTGTGAGGTGTTGTAGGAGGGAGGTCCAGTGGCTGGTGAAGGGGTCCGGTTGGTGGCTGCTGACGAGGGTAACGAATAGTGTTGAGGGTTGGGGGGATTCCCGGAGGAGGCGCAGTAGGTGCAGGGTCCCTTGAACGCATTTTTTCTTGCCTGTGGTGGGGGCCCAGATGATGTGGCAGATCTTCATGGCTGGAGGTGGTGTGGTGGTGAAGGGGGGCCTTGGCTGAATGCTAGCCACTGGGGAGGAGGCAGGTGTTTTTTGCTACTGGAGAGGGGAGGAGTCGGAGCTGTAGCGGTGTGGGTGGAGAGGTGCGGGTGGGGTGTTTGGAGCATGGTGGTTTCTGGTTTGGTCAGGGGTGGCATATGAATTGCTTGGTGTGGTGGTGGGTGTGCACAGGTGTGGCTTGGCGGGGGCGACGTGGTTGGAGAGCTGTGGGTGGAATGTCTGGGGCATGGTGGTGGGGCTGTGGGCAGTGTTGGGATTTCCAGGTGTGGTGGCTGCATGCAGCCTGGCAAGGGTGGTGTGTGTGGAGAGGTGCGGGTGGAGTGTCTGGAGCACAGTGGTGTGGCCAGGGGTGATTCAGGAGCTGTCTTGTCCGGTGGCTGGGCTGGTGAGAGCAGTGTTGTGGTGGGGGCGAGGTCAGGTCGCTGGGGGAGGGGAGGGGGTGGGTGAGGATGCGGAGGAGGAGAAGGGAGTGGAGGAAAGGGTGTCTGACTCAGATGTGGGGTTTAGGGTTGCGGGAGCTTGTGAGGTGAGTGGTGAGAGGTGATAGGTGAAGGATAGTAGACAAAAGGATATAGTTTCAGAAGGTGGGTTAGAGGAGCAGAAGGTGGGGGTGTCGGTAAGCCTGTTAGGATGAAGGCAGGCCTCGTGCTGAGGGAGAGTAGGAAGGGAGGAGGCGATGGTAGCGGGGAAAGTGGTGTGTGGGAAAGCGGGAGAGTTAGGAATAGGAGAGGGTAAAGTAGAGGACGTAGGAGGAGGAGGAGAGTGAGTTCGGGAAAAGGTGGGGCGTTTTCCGCCGAGGTCTGCTTTTCCGAAGCTCGGCAGATGGATCGTCGTCCTCGGCGCCCTTGTTGTTAAGGAAGGAGACCTTACGGTGTCCCCGGGAGGCCGCCTTACAATGGGCGGCATTTAGCTGCTCCCAAATTTCATGGAGTGGGCATCGGTGGCTGCATGTGATGAATTCCCATGGGTTAATGGAAATTAGAGTGAGGATTGTTATGCTGCGTGAAAAAAGGGGACGACTTCTCGTCCCTTATCCACGAAGCCTGGAGTGAGGTTCTCTTTCTAGACAGGGCTGGGCTCTATTAAGGCAATCAGAGGGACAGGGCATAAAACTCAGGGCACAACCTTACACGTATATTACCACAAATTACAAACTCTAATATGATGGCACACTTTACAGAGAGATAGTGTCAACACACATGGACAGGACCGGGGGACTTTGCGACAGGAGGGTGTGGCTGGGGCTTGCCGTAGGGTGAGGCCCGTAGAGGGCCCAGGTCGGGGGCCTGAGTCAGCAGGCCCCGGAGTCATCGGGACTTCCAGTGGCTGCACCAAGAGGCCGACCCATAGAGTCTCGTCTGGGAGTTGTCAGAGGGCCGTGTAGAAGAGGGTAGGCCCTTCCACAATAATACCGTGGGGAGGGGGGAGGGCTTAGGGGCTGGGCCCGAACAGGTTCAGCAGGCATACTTGCCTATGCTTACACAGAGGTCATTGCATAGGGCTGGGGAGGTCTCGCCCTGGGGTCCTAGAGACGTCTCGGCTGGTCCTGGGGCTGCGGTCTCGCTGCTGAGCCTCTGTCAAGTATGACCTGCGGCAGCTCGGGATGGCAGAGTCCGACAGGGGCTCGAGTCTCAAGGGGTCGAGGGAGAGAGCTAGGACTCCAGACACCACGGGTACTTGCTAGGCCTCCTCCAACTGCTGGTCGAGGGGGAGGGTGTCCCCATGGGGAGAGAGAGCGAGGGCACTTGCCGTGACCCTTTCTTTTTGTGGAGCAGTAAGATGGCCGTCTCCTAGGTGTGGCGAGATGGCCATCACCTTTCCTCCTTTTATGGAGTTAGAGCAAGGGTGGCTGGTGTCCATCACCTCCCCATGTGCAGCTAGGTGGCTGTCATCCGGTGTGAGCAAGTGCGGCGAGGTGGCCATCGCTTGACCTCCTTTTGTGGAGTTATAGCGAGGGCGGCTGGTGTCCGTCACCTCCCCATGTGCAGCTAGGTGGCCGTCACCCGGTGTGCGTAAGCATGGCAAGGTGGCCGTCACTATACCTCCTTTTGTGGAGTTAGAGCGAAGATGGCTAGGGGCCGTGTCCTCCCTGTGTGCAGTTAGGTGGCCATCATCCGGTGTAAGTGAGTGCAGTGAGGTGGCCGTCACTATACCTCCTTTTGTGGAGTTGGAGCGAGGGTGGCGGGTGTCCGTCACCTCCCTGTGTGCAGCTAGGTGGCTGTCACCTGGTGTGAGTGAGTACAGCAAGGTGGCTGTCACCCGGTGTGAGTGAGTACAGCAAGGTGGCTGTCACCCGGTGTGAGTGAGTACAGCAAGGTGGCCGTCACTCCACCTCCTTTTGTGGAGTTATAGTGAGGGCGGCAGGTGTCCGTCACCTCCTCGCATGCAACTAGGTGGCCATCACCTGGTGTGAGTACGTGAGGCAAGGTGGCCATCACTCTACCTCCTTTTGTGGAGTTATAGCGAGGGCGGCGAGGTGGCCGTCTCCTCCCCACATGCGGCAAGGTTGCTGTCACCCGGTATGGCTGAGGGAGGGAAGCAGCAAGTGGGCGGCTAGTGGCCAACTCCAGAATGCTGTCTGGGGCTATAGGAGTAGCCCCACCCTGCACCTGTCGGTGGCTGGTACGGCGGAGGTGTAATTCACCTGGACTGCCTGGAACCACCGTCTGACTCACTCCTTCTTCATTTCTGTAACATTTGCGGCCTTTCCTCTAACTTTCACGCTGTTGAGCACCACCTCTTCTCCTCTAAACCTCACCTTCTCTTTCTCACTGAGACTCAGCTGTCTGAGGCAACTGACAGCAAACCCTTTTCTGTATCCTCCTACTTTCTCTATTCTCGTTTCAAAGCCAAAGGTGGCTGTTGCGTATACGTACGCAACGATCTATCTTGCTCTCGTGTTCCTGAACTTGATTCTTCTGAATTCTCTGCTCTCTGGCTTCGGCTTTCCTGTCATTCTCTGACTAAATATATCTGTGCTGTTTACTTATCTCCTAATTCTACTGACTATCAAAAATTCTTTGACTATCTTACTTCTACGATGGAACACATTCTATCCATTTCTCCTTTCTCTGAAATCTCCATTCTAGGTGATTTCAATGTTCACCACCACCTTTGGCTCTCCTCCCCTTTAACTGATCCACCAGGTGAACAAGCCTACATCTTTTCTATCCTCAATGACCTAGAGCAGCTTGTACAGCACCCTACCCATATCCCTGACTGCGTTGGAGAGAGTTCCAACATACTTGACCTTTTCCTAACAACTAATCCTTCTGCTTACACTGTTCGTCTTTTCTCTCCGTTGGGCTCCTCCGATCACAATCTTATTACCTTAACATGTCCAATCGCTCCAGTACGGCCTGTGGACCCTCCAAAGAAACGCCGCCTGTGGCACTTTGGAGCTGCAGATTGGAAGGCCCTCAGGCAGTACTTCTTTGATTTTCCATGGAATGATTATTGCTTCCATGGCCGGGAGCCATCTGAGTGTGCCTTGCGCGTTACGGAGGTTATTCTCTCGGGCATGGAGGCATACATTCCTTTCTCATATCCTCTGACTAATGCAAGAAAGCCTTGGTTTAATCACGCTTGTTCTAATGCTGTCCGCAACAAGGAGAGGGCCTATAAGAGGTACCGGAGCCAACCCACCCCTGAATCACACCTTTTATATATTTCTGCCCGGAATCGTGCTAAGTCTGTTCTTCGCTCTGCCAAAAACAATTTCATCCGTGCTAAATGTTCCCAACTCTCCAACTCGAATTCTTCTCGCTCCTTGTGGCACCTTGCCAAAAACCTTTCTAACAACTTTACCTCATCATCCTTTCCTCCTCTTTTCTACATTGATGGCTCTGTAGCTATTTCTTCTACTGATAAAGCAGATCTCTTTGCTCAGACTTTCTCCTCCAATTCCACCTTAGACGATTCCGGTGCTATTCCTCCATCACTTCCCCCCTCTGACTTCCTATTGTCTGACATTAAAATTTCTTCAGCTGATGTGTTCTCTGCCATTACTGGCCTCAATACTAAAAAGGCATACGGTCCTGATGGAATCCCTCCTGTTGTCCTCAAAAACTGTGCTTCTGTGCTTACACCCTGCCTAGGTAAACTCTTTCGCCTTTGTCTCTCAACTTGTACCTCTCCTTCTTGCTGGAAGTTTGCTCTCATTCAGCCAGTCCCAAAGAAGGGTGACCATTCCCAACCCTCTAACTATCGTCCAATTGCTTTAACATCCTGTGTCTCAAAAGCTTTCGAGTCGATTCTTAACAGAAAAATTTTAAAGCACCTTTCCTGTCACAACCTTCTTTCTGATCGTCAGTATGGGTTCCGTCAGGGACGCTCTACTGGCGATCTTCTCATCTACCTTTCAGACTCTTGGTCATCCTCCATTCGGGACTTTGGCGAAAGCTTTGTCATTGCACTTGACATCTCAAAGGCTTTCGATCGAGTCTGGCATAAATCTTTAATTTCCAAACTGCCCTCCTACGGTTTCTATCCTTCTATCTGTGCCTTCATCTCTAGCTTCCTTTCTGATCGTTCTATAGCCGCTGTTGTAGACGGCCATCGTTCCTCTCCTGGACCTATCAACAGTGGTGTTCCTCAGGGTTCTGTCCTATCACCTACTCTCTTCCTTTTATTCATTAATCACCTTCTAAGCTGTACATCTAACCCTATCCACTTATATGCTGATGATTCCACCCTTCACCTTTCCATTCGGTTTCCGCAACGTCCATCTCAGCAGTTACTTCAACAAAAAAGGGATGAGGCTATGGCACACCTAATGTCTGATTTGGCTCGTATCTCTGATTGGGGTAAAAATAATCTTGTTATTTTCAGTGCATCAAAAACTCAGTTCTTACACATATCAACCCAACAAAATCTTCCTCAGGATTACCCACTAATGTTTAATAATGAACAGTTATGTCCTGCATCATCCTTGAACATGCTTGGGGTTTCATTCTCTCGGGATTTGTCTTGGAAAGAACATATTACATCTCTTGTGAAATCTGCTCCCAAGAGATTAGGTGTGCTAAGCCGATTCCATACTTTCTTTACCCCTGCACAGTTGTTGACCTTGTACACTGGTTTTATTCGCCCGTGTATGGAGTACAACTCTCATGTGTGGGGAGGCTCCCCACATGCAGCTCTTCTCAATAGGGTGGAGTCAAAGGCTTTTCGTCTCATTAACTCTCCTCCTCTTACTGATTCCCTTCAACCTTTGTCTCTTTGCCGCTCTGTTGCATCTTTATCTCTCTTCTATCGCTACTTCAATGGTCACTGTTCCTCTGAACTGTCTGCTTGCATCCCTCCACCTCTATGACAGGCACGTAGTACCCGTCTAGCAACAAACTCTCATCCCTTTTCTGTCCAACTCTCTAATGCAAGAGTTAACCGTTACTCCCAGTCTTTTATTTATGCAACTGGTCAACTCTGGAACTGTCTTCCTCTGTCTGTATTTCCTACTTCCTATGATCTCCAGTCTTTCAAATGCAGTGTGTCCAGGCATCTCGAATTGAACGGATCTTGAATTTGGCTCTCTTTTGTACTGTTTTTGCTTTTTCTTGGAAGGAACAGTATGCAGGCCCATGGCCTTTGGTTCCTTCTTCCATGCATTAAAAAAAAAAACATGGTGAGTTACCTGAGCATGAGAGGAGCGCTCACAAGAGTTACAGGTGCACCCGTCTTGTCTGGAGCTTGGGCCACTCACTTCCGCTCCCTGGGTATCTCCTCCTGGGGTGTTTACCTTGCCCAGGTAAGGTTAAAGGTGAGCTTCGGTATTCTGTATATTTAGGGGAGCTTCGGTATTCTGTATATTTAGGGGAGCTTCGGTATTCTGCATTTTGAGGGGAGCTTCGGTATTCTGCATTTCAGGGATGGAGGGCGTTGATGGAGGACTTGGTTGGGCTGGAGGTGGCCCTGGGTTGTGGTGTATTGCCGTTTCTTAGGTTACGGCACCGATGTGTTGAGGGGTGAAACGTGCGGCCAGTAAGTGTTGCACGAGTTGGATACCTTTATCCAGGTCTCCCGCTGAGTCATGTATGGTAAAGTAATCCCTGATAGCACTGGGGAGGATCCTGATCAGGGTATCGAAGAAGTGTCGTTCCCAGGCTTCCTTAGTACAGTCCGGGTATGCAGCGGTGATGAGTCGCCTGACATGGATGAGTGAGTTGTTGAGGTTTCTGTTGTAGTTAGGGAGTCGAGCTGTGACAATGCTATGACTCTACCTAAAAATGGGGTGACAGCTTGGGTCACTAGTTGGGTGAATTCCGCCCATGTCAGCTCCGGGACAATTTTAGGTGCAATTGTGGCCACTACTTTGCCCAGAAGTGATAGCGTTACTGCTATTTTTTGTCTGTCTGTCTCAAAGGCTATGTCCAACAGTGGTTTTACTATTTTCAAGTAAGTGTGGGTGTCATATAGCAAAGAGTCGAATTTAGGTATCTGGACATGCGGTTTTGTCGCAATTTTGCCAAAGTTTCCTTTGTTCCCTGTTGCCACCCACCAGGTCAAGAACCACCGCTGGTCACCTGTGTTATATGCTGGATGTGAAAGGGTACGACTTCTCGTTCCTTAGACATGGAGCATGGAGCAAGGGCCTCTTTCTAGACTGGGTTGGGTTTTTTAAGGGGAACAGGGCATAAAAACTCAGGGCAACAAACCTTACATGTATATTACTGTAAATTACAATACTGAGACAAATACACAATGGCTCACTTTACAAGAAAATAATATACACAGAAAGACAGGGCCGGAGGACTCGGTGACAGGAGAGTGTGACTGGGGCTTGCTGTAGGGTGAGGCCTGGCGGTAGCAGAGGACCCAGAATGGCGGCCTGCGTCAGGAGGCCCCTGGTTGTTGAGGCGTCCAGAGGGGCCTTCGTCAGAAGGCCGGACTGCTGATGTTCGTCTGGGGTCTCATAAGGGGGGCCGGGTCATTGTCGTCCCGGCCAGGAGTGGTCTGAGGGCAGTGGTCCCTTCCTGAGGGGCAGGGAGGCTCGGGCCTAGGGGCTAGGCCTGAACAAGGAGAGCAGGCGCGCTTGTCTGTGCCTACTTGGCTGGGCAGAAGGTCATCGGGTATGGCTTGGGAGGTTACGCCTTGGGGTCCTGGGAACGTCTCAACTGGTCCGAGGGCTGTGGTCTCACCATAGAGCCTCTGTCAGGTGTGGGCTGTGGCAGCTCGTCGTTGCAGAGTCTGACAGGGGTTGGGGCTGCCGAGAGTCAAGCCGTAGGGCTAGAACCCCAGGCACCAGTGGGCCCTTGCCAGGCCTCCTCCAGTTGCTGCTCCAGGTGGAGGATATCCCTGTTGGGAGAAAGGGGGAGGGTATCTGAGCTGCTGTAGGTGGACTTCAGCAGGCCCGGGAGATCCTCAGGTGGGGAAGGCACTGGGGTAGGGGGCGAGGGGTGACCGTAGTCGTTCCCTCTCCGCGTGGCGGGTGGTGGCCGTCGCGAGTCCCCCAGGGCACGATTGGCAGAGCGGCTGGTGGCCATCACTAAGGGCTCGTGCTCCTGGCTTTCGATGAACAGAGTGCAGCTGGTGGCCGTCGCTTGCCCAAGGGCGCCGTGCCCAGCGAGGACTATGCCCCTCGTGTGGCTGGTGGTCATCGCTTGCCCAAGGGTGTCGTGCCCCACGAGGACTACACACTTCGTGCAGCTGGTACTTCATGGGAGTGCAGGTGCAGCAGGGTGGCCGTCACCAAGGTGCAGCTGGTGGCCATCACCGGTGTCCCACTTTCAAGAGGGCCCGCAGGGGCACGGCTGGTGGCCGTCGCTCTCCTGCAGGTTTGGCTGGTGCCCATCACCAATTGGGGTCCCTCCTGACAGAGGCGCAGCTGGTGGCCGTCGCTACTCTGGGAGGTGCGGCTGGATTTTTAGATGGAGCGGCTAGGTGGCCGTCTCCTAGGTGCAGCAGGATGGCTGTCACCTGTTCCCCTTTTATGGAGTTAGATCGAGAGTGGCTGGTGTCCGTCTCCTCTTCGTATGCAGCTAGGTGGCCATCTCCTCCCTGTATGCAGCTAGGTGACCGTCTCCTAGGTGCAGCAGGGTGGCCGTCACTTCCCCGTATGTGGCAAGGTGGCCGTCACTTCCCCGTATGTGGCAAGGTGGCTGTCACTTCCCCGTATGTGGCAAGGTGGCCGTCACCCAGTATGATTTGAGGGAGGGAAGCAGCATCTGAGCGGCTGGTGGCCGTCTCCTGCTGGCTGTCTGAGACTAGTAAACTAGCCCCACCCCGATCCTGGCGAGGGCTAGTTAGTTAGTTAGTTATAGATTCATCCCTCCTATAGAGGGAACCGGGTCATATATTAGCCTGGTCAGTGGTGTGTTGGCTGATTAATAGTAAGTGGAGGAGACAGGGCCTGGGGACTGCCCAGCACACACACCCTGTCTTCTGGCTGGCTTTGTGGTGTGTGCGGGGCGAGGGCTTTTTTTTTTTTTTTTTTTTTTTTAAAGATTCGCCACACTGGTGTGGCACGGGCTGGGGTGGAGAGCCCGTCAGAGGTTGGCAGTAAATAAACAAGGGGGCGTCCTCTGCATGGCAACAGAGGACGCTGGCGTGGGGTTAGGCAGAGCCCATCCCTCCATAATAACAAGGGGGCGTCCTCTGCATGGCGACAGAGGACGCTGGCGTGGGGGGGGGGGGCGAGGGCTGGTCCGTCGGGAATGTAGTCTGTCGTGACTGAGAACTCCGTGGCCAGTTACCTGAGCGCGAGAGGGGCGTGCGGGAAAGCCAAAGATGCGCCCGTCTTGCACGGATCCCTCGCTGCCTATTTTCGCCCCTTGGGTATTTCCTCCTTGGGTCTCTGTCTCAGCCAGATGAAGTCCATGGGGTACTTTGGTATTTCGCCACGTATTCTGTGTTTCATTTTTGGTGTTGTGCATTTCAGTCTCTATATTAATTAATTTGAGCGAAATGAATTATGGTTTCCAGTTTGGGAACCACAGCATTAAAGCCAAGTAGTTTCGTAGTTGAACAGACTTTTGCGGCAAAATCTTGTGGAATTTTGCACCTGTAGCAGGTTTGTACCATTTATCTCTCTATACATACTTTTCTGGCCTTTATTATCAAGTTTATGTGATATGTATTGTGGATACTTTTACAGCAATAAACATTTTCAAGGGTCAACAAAAACAAACGTCTGGCAAAAAAAAAAACGTCGATGGAGTACAGTCCCGGGCGTCTTTTAGAACCCACGCCAAGGTGAAGGTAGACGCTGAAGTACACATTGCAGTAGCCTAGGGTGAAAACGGCTGTATCGTCGTCCGCACCCTCAAATCACAACAACAGTGCAGTAGTCCAGAAATAATGAGAAAGATTATAAGGTGAGGAAAAACTGTTGTAACCCGAAGTTGACCAACAATTTTCTGCCAGCACCGTGCTCAGGCTTGTATATAGCCTGCCTAATATTGATAATCTCGAAGATTACCTAACCTATTTCTGGAATATCAGAAAGTATCCATTCTTATTCTATTGTAACCTAATGCCATAACTCTTTACTATATTTGTCTCTTTCTGTTAGTTGAGTTACTTATAGGAGCAGCCAATCATGAGCCAACCGGCATGCTGCCGTAATCCTTTCATGTTTTTATAACAATATATGTAACACCAATCATTGCTATAGCCGGCAGAATAGCATCGTTGAACCTAGTGATGAGTGTCAAGGTGACCCCAGTACAAGGACAAACCCCCCTGACATCCCCACATTTACCATGACGATCCCCCCATTCCTTCTCCCCGACGACCCCACACGTACCACGATATATGAGTCACCCATGACATCTAGTTCAATACCAGCCCCTGTAAGCCAGCAGATTAATACTCTGCCATACAGGCCCAGTCCTTCCATATTTCGTATTGAAATTAACCTTTCACCAGTTACTTGTTGCTGGGGGTCAGTGGTTCCTTGCTGTCCTGGATCTCTGACTTCCTGTCTGGCTGCACCATGAAAGTGTCTGTGTCTGGCTGAACCAGTTCCTTAAGGAATGTTCTCAGTGGTGTCCCCCAGGGATCTGTTCTAGGCCCCTTGCTCTTTCTGGTATACATAAACTTTCTACCATCATATATACGCTCCAAATGCAAATTCTTTGCTGACGACATGAAGATTTACCTCAAGCTGCGTCACAATACCTGTTCCTCGTTAGCTGCAGACATAAATACGTGTCAGAAGGACATAGATATGGTGTACAAGGTCGCTGAGTCCTGGGGTTTACGTTTCAATCTTGACAAGTGCACCGTACTGCGATGTCAGAGAGGCCCAGTTGATTGGAACTCTATTGGCACACTTCAGCACTATCACTTGAACAACACCAGTCTCTCTGTAGAAACTATACACAAAGACTTAGGTATCTTGTTTGACAGCTCACTGAAATTCCACTCTCACGTAAGAAATACCGTGAAAAAAGCAGCAGGCCTGGCAAATAATTTGTTGAAGTCCACCCTCTGTCGTCTGTCTGTCTGTCTGACAGACGACAGAGGGTGGACTTCAACAAATTATTTGCCAGTCCACCCTCTGTCGTGACTGAGCTTTTATGTTGACTTTGTTCAAATCCCACATCAGACCTATCCTGGAGTTTGGCTCCACTGTATGGAATACAGGCTACCACGGAGATCTGAAGCTCCTGGAGTCTGTACAGCGCAGATGGAGCAAGCAAATCAGTGGCCTGTCCGAACTCAGTTATGCTGACCGTCTGAATAACCTGGACCTGTATTCTGTAAAAGGGAGACTGATCAGAGCTGATCTTATTAAATACTGGAAAATCTTTCATCACCAATCCCCAATCACACCACCCAAACTTTTTTCTCTTCCTTCATTAACTCACACCAGGGGTCATAGATTCAAGGTGGCCAAGCCCCGCATTTCATCCGAGTGTAGACGCAGGTTTTTCAGTATCAGATGTATAGACCTCTGGAATTCTCTGTCTGATAATACTGTTAGCGCTGACTCAGTTACTTCATTTAAAAAGTCCCTCCACTCACAACTAGGTCACATCTTGTTTGATTATATTGAATAACTACGATTCATAATTCGAAGTCCTTCAAGTAGTTTATCAACCCTGCATATGGCACAGAACTCAGCCCCTACTCAATAGTATATTCAGATGATGATGTGTATAGGGAATGGGGCTGGCGTGCCAGCAGGTATGGGCTGCCCTGCTTCTTAAAAAGCAGATTCCTACTGAGCCATACTGTTAAATTGTAATGGGGTAGCCAACCAGGTGAGTAAACTGGGCATTTTTTAAAATATTACCTGTGAAATATGTAAAGATTGTTTATATCACATCACATACCCTCACCCCAGCAAAGTTTCCATGAAGCAAAGTATGCTGCCAAAACTCTCCAAACACACATATTACTTTTGACATACTGGTAGCTAAATTTCAAATTCTTTACCCATGTGTTACGTTTGGATAATTTGAAATAAGTTAGGATAGGGTTGATTATGTTAGAATAGCTTCGGTTTATTGATTAGGTTCATTGCCTTAGGCAAACTGGTGGCTTCTTTAAATACCCCAAAAAGTATAATTTATTTTTAATCCATGCTTTTTATAGCGTAGAAAGAAAGGTTGCTGGTTCTTTGAAAAGTGATGTGAAATAGGGAAGTCAGCATGGAAGTAAAAAAGTCACTGCATGATAGCACTGATAGCACTGTATTGTGATACCAACTCTCACGTATCGTATGGAAGTGAAGCTTGGACCTTGTTGGAAGGACTCAAGTCAAAAGTGTGGGCAGTGGGAATGAGTTATTTGAGAGGAGCATGTGGAGTTACATGGAGAGACAGACTGACAAATGAGAAAGTGAAGGAGCATTGTGGTGTGGATGTGCATGTGATGGAAAGCATTAGGAGAAATACAGTGAGGTGGTTTGGCTATGTGGAGAGGATGGAGAGTGGGAGACTAACAAGGAGAATGTATGTGAGTGAAGTGGATCGGAGGAGAGGGAGGGGAAGGCCAAGGATGAGATGGAGTAGAGAGGTAGACTACTGTATATGAGAGAGGAGGATATGAGCTGGGGGGAGGGCAGTGAAATGGCAGGGGACAGATTGATATGGAGGCAGTTTGTTGTGGCTACCCTTCACGGGATTAAGGCATCTGGCAGTAAAGAGAAGAGATAGCTTTCCCTAGTCAAAAATAACCAGATAACTGTCTGTGTTGCATTCTTTAATAAAATTACTTCATGGAGATCATGACATTGTAGGAAGAGTTGCAACTGCTGCATGTGTGTGGTAACATTTTATGTTTTGTTTTTACTCTACACTTTTTGTAGTCTAAAATAACCAGATAACTACCTATGTTGCATCCTGTAATAAATGCTCTCATGAAGATTGTGGCATTGTGAGAAGACAGTTACAATTGCTGCACCAGTGTGGCAAAGTTTGCTCCCAAGAGTTTTTATGACTGTGTGTGGTAAAGTTTACCACCAAGAGTTTTGATGAGTTTATGGAGTGTACAGTAATCCCTCAAATATCTGTATAGTCTGTATCTGTTCATTAGGCCTTGGCTGCGTTACAACCGTAATTGGATTTATTTATCCGTAACCATTCGTGGCTCTGGCTGTGGCAGCTGGCCGGCCGCCAACAAAGTAAGAATTCGTTCCATGGCTCACTGGCTTCTGTGTCCACACGTGGGTAATAGATCCTAACTCACAAGGTGAGCGAGAATGGCTGTACGTATCCCTAGCATATGGTCGAAAGCACCCAGCTACCCTGATCAATGGAAACATACCGGCCACGTGTGAGGAAAACAGAGGTAAACCACAAAGTGAACAAGAATGGCTGTATGGGTCCTTACCAAATGGTAAAAGTTCCCTGGCTGTCTGGATCAACGGAAACATACCACCCTTGGTGCTGTAACACAGAGCCTAACCCATCAGCAGAGCAAAAGCGCCTGTCCGCCTTCTCACCGAACGGTGAAAGTCCCGTGGCATCCCTTGCTTCCCTCCTCCCCCCTCGTCCCTCCTCCGTCCCCCACCACACTCAGTGCTGGCAGGCATGTCTCCCTCCCTGTCCCCCTGCCCTTCCCCACCCCTAGTTTTCTCTCTCTCCATCCCCCCTCCATCACCCACCCCTGCTTGTCTCCTGTGTGTGTGTGTGTGTGTGTGTGTGTGTGTGTGAAGATCAAGGCTTTGCCCTAAGATCGGACCATATGAGCTCTTAGCTCTCTTCTGGGAGGGAAAAAAGCTGATGGTCACAACCATCACATGATCCTGCCCAACCTGGTGAATGACACACACACACACACACACACACACACACAGA
>JAGKTI010001553.1:44600-56157 GCA_018397915.1 Birgus latro | reverse complement strand
ACACACACACACAGGGAGGAGATAGGGAGGATCCACTTAATTATAGACCTGTGTCACTTACTAGTATTGTTTGTAAAATCTGTGAGAAAGTTATTAGAAATAGATGGATAACGTATTTAGAAGAAAATGAAGTGATAACACCAAGACAGTTTGGTTTTAGGGAAGGAAGATCATGTATTACTAACCTACTAAGTTTCTACAGTAGGGTAACAGATGTCGTACAGGAGAGAGAGGGATGGGCAGACTGTGTCTATCTGGATCTTAAGAAAGCATTTGACAGGGTACCCTATAAGAGACTATTGTGGAAGTTGAGGACATTTGGAGGGGTGCATGGGAAACTATTAAAGTGGATGGGAGATTATTTGATAGGAAGGCAGATGAGAACAGTAATAAGAGACAAGGTATCACAATGGAGAAATGTGACTAGTGGAGTACCCCAGGGCTCTGTCTTGGCCCCAGTAATGTTTCTGATATATGTAAATGATTTGCCAGAGGGTTTGAATAGTTACATGAGTATGTTTGCAGATGATGCTAAAATTATGAAACATATTAAATGTATTGATAGTTGTAAAGAACTACAAGAGGACTTGGACAAAATACACAGCTGGAGCCAGACTTGGAAAATGGACTTTAATGCCAAGAAGTGTCATGTATTAGAAATGGGTATAAGTGAAAGAAGACCACACTGGACATATAAAATGGGCAATGAGATGATTAGTAAAAGAAAGGATGAGAAAGATTTGGGAGTGATTATTCGGGATGACTTGTCACCAGAAAAGCATATAAACAAAATTATTGGGGGAACTTACGGATTACTGACCAACATGAGAGTGGCTTTTAATTATATGGATGAGGAAGTGTTGAGGGAGTTGATAGTGACCATGATAAGACCAAGACTAGAGTATGCGGCCGTGGTATGGTCACCTCATTTGAAGAAGCATATTGATAAACTAGAAAGGGTCCAACGGATGGCAACGAAGATGATATCGTGTTTAAGGGAACTCACCTACGAGGAGAGATTGGAAAAACTGAAGTTACCAACATTGCGCGAGAGAAGGGAAAGAGGTGACTTGATCACGATATTTAGAAATGTAAGATAATTGGAAAGGGTGGATAGAGAGGATCTTTTTGTGTTGGATGATGGAAGAACAAGAGGTCATGGCTTCAAGTTGAGGAAAAGTAGATGTCTTAATGATCTCAAAAAGTTCAGTTTCCCGAATAAAAGCATAAGTATTTGGAATGACTTAGACGAAGAGGTGGTGCAGGCGAAAAACATTCATGTATTTAAAACTAGATTAGATGAATGTAGATATGGAGACGGGACAACACGAGCTTAGCTCAATTCCTGTATACTACAAATAGGTAAATACAAATAGGTAAATACACACACACACACACTAACATACACACACCGATCCTCTTGCTCAAGGGGAACAGTACCCACCCGCTTCGTCAGTGAAACTTTTTCACATCCTGAGCAAGGCGCAAACCCCTGTCTTAACAGATGATAGATGAGAGCGTTACCACTGAGCCAGTGAGAGGTGTGTGTGTATTTACCTAATTTACCTAATTGTGATATACAGGAAATGAGCTACGCTCGTGGGGTCCCGTCTCTGTTTCTCAATAAGTCAAATTTAACTTTAAACTCGTTTAAGTTTTTAGACTGGACGATCTCTTTGTCCAGTCTATTCCACAGGTCTATGCATCTATATGGAAAACTATATTTCTTGATGTCCTTCAAGCAGCGCGGCTTCTTCAGTTTCAGTCCATGTCCTCTTGTTGCTCTCTTATCCCATAAAAACAGATCTTCTCTATCAATTTTATCTACTCCCATCATGGTCCTGAACACTGCAATCATGTCACCCCTCTCTCTCCTTTCCTCTAAGGATGGCAAATCCAGCCTTTCTAGCCTCTCACTATATGACAGATCTGCCAAACTGGGGACCATCTTGGTTGCTGTTCTTTGTATTCTCTCAATCTTGTTTATATCTTTCTTTTTGTGTGGGGACCACACTACTGCCGCATATTCTAACCTGGGGCGGATCATGGCCACTATCAGTTTTTTCATCATCTCTTCATTCATGTAATGGAATGCCACTCTTATGTTGGTCAAGAGTTTATATGTCTCTCTAACTATCTTGTTGATGTGTTTTTCAGGTGACAAACTATCCTGGAACAGCACTCCTAAATCTTTCTCTTCTCTCGCTTTTGTGATTGGTTCATTACCCATCATATAGTTCAGTGATGGTCTCTTGGTGCTTTTACCCATTTCCAATATTTTACATTTTTTTGCGTTGAATTTCATTTCCCACATCCGGCTCCAGTCATGTATCCTATCCAGATCCTCCTGCAGCATTTTACAGTCCTCCTCAACCTCTACCTTCCTCAAGATCTTGGCATCATCAGCAAACAGACTTGCATAACTGTTTACTCCATCTACCATATCGTTTATGTAAATCAGGAACATTACTGGTGCCAACACCGAGCCCTGTGGGACACCACTTGTTACTTCTCTCCATCCAGACATCCTGTCCTTTATTACTGTCCTCATTTGTCTGTCTCTCAAAAAGTCTTTCATCCATTCCAGGAGGTTACCCTTCAGTCCTCCTATATGCTCTAGTTTCCACATTAGTCTCTTATGGGGTACCTTGTCAAAGGCCTTCTCCAAATCTAAATATACACAATCCACCCAACCGTCTCTCTCCTGCAGCACATCAATCGCTCTTGAGTAAAAGCTCAACAAGTTGGAAACACATGACCTTCCACTTCTAAATCCAAACTGACTTTCAGTCAAAATATTCATCTCTTCCAGATATTTTATCCACCTATCTTTCAGAATCTTCTCGCACAATTTTGCAACCATGCTGGTTAGGGACACTGGTCTATAGTTCAGGGGTTCTTCCTTGTTTCCTCCCTTATAAATTGGTACCACATTTGCTCTCTTCCATTCCCGAGGCACTTTCCCTTCTTCCAGCGAACACACAATTAAACTGTGAATCTTATCTGCCAGTTGGTCTCTGCATTCCTTCAGTACCCAATTTGAAATTCCATCTGGTCCTGGGGCTTTCCTTACATCTTGAGTTTCCAGTAATTTGTACACTTCCTGCACTTCCACTTTTATATCTTTTATCACTACACTCCAAGTCACTCCCTCTCCCTCCACAAACTCCCCTTCATTAGTAAAAACTGATTGGAAACGTTTGTTCATTATTTCAGCTTGCATTGCCGCATCATTATAGACCTCTCCTTCTACTTTCAGTTTGGTGATTCCTTCCTTTTGCTTCAATTTGCCATTAACAAATCTATAAAACAATTTGGGTTCATCCTTACATTTGTCGATTATACCTTTTTCAAAGTTCCTTTCTTCCTCTCTACGAATTCTTGTATATTCGTTTCTAGTTCTTTTATATTCTTCCTTTGTTCTGTTATTACCTCTCTTTCTCCATTTGTTCCATGCCATGTTCCTCTCTTTTTTTGCTATAGTACACCTTCTATTATACCACTCTTTTTTCCTGTATTCTTTCCCACTTACTCTTGGAACATATTTATCCACTCCTGAATTATAGAGGTCTAGAAAGATATCCCACTTCCTCTGAATCTCTCTTGTTTCTCTGAATTTTCTCCAATCTGCATTTTCAAGAAATTTACTCAATTCCGTAAAGTTTGCTTTCCCAAAGTTGTATCTTCCCTGCCTATGGAGCTCATCTCTTGGCACCACGTTCCCTATTATCATCTGGAACTCAATGACCACGTGATCACTTTTTCCCATAGGACACATATATTTCAAGGATTCAATTACGTCAGGTTCTTTGGTTAGCAGTAAATCTAATCTTGCTGGGGTGTCATCACCTCGGAATCTTGTCTCTTCTTTGACCCACTGCGTCATTACATTATTCATCACAATGTTTAACAATATAGTGCCCCACGAATCTTCGCCGCCTCCTGAGTCCCATTCCTCCCAGTTCACCTCTTTACAATTAAAGTCACCCATTAGAATTATATTGCTGCTTTTCTCAATCACTTTCTGTAGGTAACTAACCATGTCTGACAACATCTCCTGGTATTCATCATCAGTCCATGCTCTTGTCTTAGGTGGAACATATACTCCTGCTATATCTCTCTTACAGTTCTCTCCAGTTTCTAATTTCATGTTTATCACTTCAGCCCTACCCTCTCCCATTTCCACAGAATCTATATTTAAGTTATTCTTCACTGCTATCATCACTCCTCCTCCCATTTTATCTTTTCTGTCTCTTCTCCACAATTTGTATTTCCCATCTCCCATATGGATATCAATATTCTCCCTTAACTTGGTTTCTACAAAGCACATAACATCAGGTTCTTGTACCCTCAAGAAATCGTTGATTTCTAACATTGCCGATATTAATCCATCAACATTAGTGTACGCCACTTTTAAACTTTTTTCGTTATTACTTATACCGTCTTTTCTCCTCCTCTCCGTCGGTACCACTTCCTCAATTTCTGGTCCATAACTCTCCAATAAAACACTGTCTTCTCCTTCTCCGTTCTTTGTTCGTTTTTTGCCTTAGCTTCCTTTACTAACTCCTTTATTTTAGCTCTTTCTTCCTCATTTGCATCTCTCCTTAACCAGACATTTTCGAACCCCTCTTTGTCTGCTAATTTCCATGTCCTATTCATGATTTCATTTACTATTGCCTGGGACTTAAACTTCACCTTCAATGGCCTTGCCCCTCCTTCCTCATACTTACCTAACCTAAACACTTCTTCAATCTCTTCTAGGGCTTCATTGTGTGTGTGAGTGAGTGGTGAGTGAATGAATGAGTGAGACTAGAAGGGGTAGTAGGGCTGTTTGGTTTTCTTGTCTCCTTCCCTGTCCCCTCATCCTCCCCCCCCCCCTCNTCACTCTCAGTTGCCCTGAAGCATCTCTCAACACCAAATGTCCCACTACCCTGCCCTCCTGCATGTGATGTTTGATGTGCCATTTTTTAACAGAGTATTATTTATGAGGATAATAACATTACCTATGGTGTTTCTGTGTCAGTCGCCAGTGATTAAGGTATATGAGAGTTTGGGTTTGGTTCTGGAACACATTTCTGGCATTTGTTCAGTATCTTGTGGGGAAAATTGCTTCGATATCTGACATACTCGCTAACTGAAAACTCCCACTGGTACACAGCACTTCCGGATATCGGGGTATGGGTGTACTGTATTATCCCTGCATCCTGTATAACATCAGATGAAAGATACCTCAAGTCAGTACTTAATATTCCACTGTTCTTGATATAATCTTTATGCACTGTGAGAAAAATATGAACTGCAGACCAAATCAAACTGAAAGTAGGTGAGTGGTGTGTGTAGCAGACCAAAACTTCTGACCAAAGACAGACCTTTCATTTTAGTTTTATTTGTCCTGTTGTTTTTAAGTTATTGTATATTATTACACATATAAAGCAAATTTATAATATATATATATATATATTAAGTTGCTTGACTGACTGCTTTTTCTTCATTATCGGCATTGCTAATTTGTTGCAGCTGGTGATGACATCACTATATTTTGTTCACCTTTTGATTTTGTTTGGTGTGTTGTGGTGGTGGAGGGAGTTTAAATAAAACAAAGCTGAGAGGCCATTCTACCTCCTCAGTTTTGTTCAGCCCTTTAACCTGTACCGTTCTGGGAATGTAAGTTGAAGTCCCATTCAAAAACGCTGGTGTAGATCTACATCCTGCAGCACTGAGAAGTTATTGCAAGCAACTGAAATAATATTGAAGGTACTGTAATATCATATCTCGCTAACTTCAGACATTTCTCCGCTATGCTTACAGCACTGATTTAGGAGCACAGGTGGCGAGTGAGTCTTCACAGGCTCACAGCCGCTCTGCTGTCTTAGTAACCTTGAAGATTTCGGAGGTGGAGTGGCACCAACCTGACTTGATTCATCCAACTTTCTGGCTTTGGTGATTACTTTTATTAGTGCCAGGGATCTTATTTTGGAGTATTAAGCCCATTTACCCCCCCAAAAAAAAAATCTAAATACAGTTCACAAGCTTATAGATGCTCTGCATTCTCAGTAACCTTGAAGATTTCTAAGGTATAATGGCACAAACCTGACTCGATTCAACCAACTTTCTGGCTTTGGTGATTACTTTTATTAGTGCCAGGGATCTTGTATTAATGTATTAAGCCCATTTAGCCTGAAAAAAAAAATCCAGAATCAGTTCCCAGGCTCACAGCTGCTCTGCTCTCTCAGTAACCTCGAAGATTTGAGAGGTAGAGTGGCACCAATCTGACTTGATTCAGTCAACTATCTGGCTTTAGTGATTACTTTCATTACTGCCAGGGATGTTATATTGATGTATGAAGCCCATTTAGCCAGAAGAAGAAAAAAAATCCAAAATTCCTTGGCGTAGAGACGTATCACTCCCCCCCCGCACACGGTATAGGTTAACTTACGTATGATCCCTTCTGTTCATGTGATCCGAGATTTAAGATCCGGCTTAAGAAAAAACAGTGGCATTAAGGGCTGGCATCAGTGAATCAGCAAAATAGCCCATAGTCATGTCCACCTACTGTACAACTAATCCCTTTGCTGTACCAGAAATCCCTGCTTTTAACACTGCAAGTTAGCTACACTAAGAAAGGGAAACAAACTGCGGAGGTAGCTACTGTTTAAACGGAAGAGGACCACAACTACTGAAGGGAAACTCTTCAAGTATTTAGAGCAGTATGAGGCTGAGGACATCACAACATCTCTTCTGGGAAAAAAAAAAAAAAATCTAGAATGACTGCTCCATCTGTCTATTATTATTATTATTATTATTATTTTTTCTTTTTCTTTATTACAAATAATGTCAGCTAACTAACATTTCAGATACCATTACTTCATATATTTTGTATGAGAATCTTTTTTACTGTACCTAGTACAGTATTAATAAATAATAATAAAATTCACATTAATAACATTTATAATCCTGTACTGCACTTATGTTTGTTTATGTTGCTTCTGGGCACAGGTCTTTAGACCTTCAAGATTGTAGTTGGTTGTTGTGTTCCTCCTGGATGTTCCGAGTGTGGCTTCAGGGGTGAGCTAAAGTTCTTGATTTTTCCAGTAGCTGACCAAGCAACACTCAAAGGCACCTATGCTGAGGGCACTGACTACAAATCTGGAAGACTGTTCTATGCAACAACTGTTTTATAGGTGAAGGGAGGTCTCATTTGAATCTCTGCCTGCCTTTTGAACAGCTTCAGCTCATGTCCTGTTGTGATGCTCTGGTGTTATTCCCATTTTGGCATCACCTCTGTGTCGTACTTCCCTTGCTAGATCTTAAACACGTCTGTTTTGTCCCCCTCTAGCTCGCCTGTTACAATGGGTAAGACCAACTCTTTCAATCTCTCTGCATATGACAGATTTCTCATTCCAGGCAGCATCTTAGTTGCTCAACCCAGATCATTTTCTATTGCTCAGATGTTATTTTTTTCCCCACAGACTTCTGTTGAATTGGGTGTATGTGGTATGTGGTCTTCTCAGTACCTTGAGAAGGTGCCAGAACTTTTTTGCATTTAAGAATTTAAAAGATCTCTGAATGATGTGGTAGAGATATGAATTTTGTGTTGGAATCTTTGCAGACAGTGAGCCCAAGTGAGTTTGTGAGCAGGTGATGTTCTGTTTCTGTAGCTGTCAGGAGTAGTGACAGCATGGAACCAACCGAGTCAAACATCAGGGTGCCAGGGATTTTGGTGCCCTCATATCAAAAACTGATCAGTGAGTAAATACAGTACAGTACCATAGATGAGGTGATATGATCTAGTTGATACAGAACAAGGTTCCTATGCATTCTGTTAGCAGGAGAATGCAGTTTAAATTCTGTTATTTCACATGCAGTCAGGCTCAGAAGATAGTGAAATATAGTATAATAAGAACCGACAAACTGTGTTTGTTACAAGTTACTATATTTCTGACCAAGATTACAAATTAGTATGTTTCTGACCACAGATATCTGGCTATGTTTGTTCCATATTCCTGACCACATATAGCTTTGTTTGTTCCATATTTCTGACCATAGATAGCTAGTTTTGTTTGTTCTTTCTGTGTGACCACAGATACACTAGAACATCTCTGTTCTAATGTAGCTTTTTTCAACCCTAGTTCAGTACTGTAGTTGTAGCTAATAAATATACTTGTTTTGTATGAGCACATTTGCTGGTAGGTGGGGTGCAGTCCATCATCCACTTGGCATGATGTATGTAATGCTGCCTACAGGTGACTCTGTAGTAAGTTATAAACTAAATGGTTTTCTTTACAGTACTCAAAGAAACTACAGTACTGTAGTTAACTACTACATAGTGTGGTAACCACACAGCCAACAACTAGATGCCTGGTAGTCTAGTGGGTTAAGTTTATTCCACCCAAATGTGGCCCATGAGAGTTCAGTCCAAATGGGGGTTAGAGAGATGTTTTTGACATTATACCACTTGGATGTGTGATGGTCACCTTTACATTTAATGTCTTAACCAAATAAAACATTGCCTCAGGTACCTTTGATCTTGATAGGACAGTACAGGAATGGAGTAGTGGTAAATGGATATTTTTGTACTTTTGGATAATACATTTACTGGAATGGTACAGTATGCCAGTTCTAAATACACACCTAGTGTCATCATCATCATCATCTTTTTTTTATTTATTTTATTTATTTA
Source organism: Birgus latro (assembly GCA_018397915.1). Classification (NCBI taxonomy): domain Eukaryota; kingdom Metazoa; phylum Arthropoda; class Malacostraca; order Decapoda; family Coenobitidae; genus Birgus; species Birgus latro. Next base: position 47,477 of record JAGKTI010001553.1, on the reverse strand, counting down.
TTTATTTTTTTCCAAGGTAGGAGGAACCAAAGGCAGGAGGCCTGCAAGATTGTTCCCTCCAAGAGAGAGAGAGAGAGAGAGAGAGAGAGAGAGATCTGTTAATTTGGAGATGCTTGAACACATTGGATTTAAAAGACTGGAGGTCTTAGGCAGAAGGAAATGCAGACTTAAAAAGACAGTTCCAGAGTTGATCTATTGTATGCATGAAGGACTGGGATCGTCAGGTAACTCTGGCATTAGAGACCTGGACTGAAAAGGGGTGATAGTTTGTTGCCAGATGGGTGCTAAATGCCCGCTGTAATGGAGGAGGAATGCATGTAGATAGCTCAGAAGAGCAGTGACCATTAAAGCAGTGATAGAAAAGAGATGAAGATGTAACATTGTGGAGAAGAGACAAAGGCTGAAGGAAGCCAGTATGTAAAAGGAAGATAGTTGATGAAATGAAAAACATTTGACTTCACTCTGTTGAGATGAGTTGTGTATGTGGAGTCCCCCTATGCAAGAGTTGTACTGTACACAGGAACAAATAAAACCCTGTGTAAAGTCAACAGCAGTCTGGGCGTAAAGAAAGAACGGAGTCTATTTAGCTTATGTGATACTGCATCCTGTAAAGGGTGGCTCCAACAAAATGAGATCCCTGTATTTGTGCCCCTACACTGCACTGACTCCTCCCATTGCACATCATCATCTCATCTACCAGTACCTCACATAGTACTGCTCGTCCTTCCACCTGGTTCTTAGCCAGCTTCTCTCATCCTACCACTGTCACTGACTATTTTAGTCAGTCTTTCAGCTTCTGTATGGTCTTATGGTCAAACCATGTCATTGAGAATACATTTCTGTTTTCCATTAATACAGCATCATCAGCATATAGACAAGGTAAGATCCTCCCACACATCACCTTTGTGGCTGATACTCACTTCTGAACCTACAGTACTATTTTTATTTGATTTTTAATCCAATATCATCCATGTAAATGTTAAACAGCCATGGTTACATGACACAGCTCTGTCTCAATTCCACTATCACACTAGAGATGTCACTCAGTCTCACTTTAACTCTCACTCATGCATTTTTTTCTATGTAGAAGGCTTTTACTGCCTCCATCATGGTGGCTTTCTTTTCGTAACATAGATATTCTCAGCATCATCCAAAGGGTATTCCAGCCAATTTTGCTTAAGCTCACTTCACATCCATGAAAGGTGCATATAGTTCCCCCATCCCCCCATGTAATATGCAGTCAGAAAGCATGAAAATGTGCAAGGTCTGTCTAAAAAGAAACCAAAGTTTTTCAGTAGCGCACCAACTTGAAGGCGTAGCATGACTGCGTCAGGAGTGCTGTGTAGTGGCGACTTTAAGCTTAGTCTGACATTAGCTACATCATGCTCTTAAGGCTTTAACTCCAAAGGGTTGTTGATTTGCTCACATAATGGCACTCAGAGGCAAGAGTATCCTAGGTATGAGCCCCTGTTCTCTTGATGCAACAGTGTAAAATGAAGCAATGGAAAAGTAAATACCCTGTAATAATGCTTTTCATGAAGATCAGAATGACCAAAGAAAGAATCATAGAAAGCATGCAAGAGACAGAATGGGAAGGGGAGATGGTCAGGGGGTGAAAATATTGGCAGTAGGGGAGAGTGATGTGTTTTCTCAAGTGACATTCTGCAGCCATCTTCAAAGTGTCGCAAAGTTTCACACCTGCCCTTGGTAAGTAATAATCTGATTCTGCTGTTATTTAAATTGAATTGTCAGATATTGTATTGTGAGGTGGGTGGGGGTGCTCACTATCCACTCACTCGATGTAGTGCTGTTCTCGGGTTTTTTCCTTTTTCTCTCTTCGCTTCCTTCCTTCCTCTTCTGTCTTTCTTTCCTTCATTCTTTCCTCTTCCTTCTGCCTATGGGTGACTCTACACTGAATGACAAGCCAAATACTTTCCTGTACACCAGGAAATCATTTACTACGTTGAGTGGTAACCATAAAACCAAATTATAGCACCTGGTGGTTTAGTAGGTACTAAGGTGCTCCATTCGGATTGAGCTGTGTCGGTTCATATCCAAGGGGAGGTTGGGGTTTATTGCTCACGTAATGCCACTCAGGGATGATTGAGTCTGGTAACTCTCATCTTAAATGCCAGGACCAACTTTCAAAGCCCCAAGCTCCTACGCTCCTCATGGGGCAACACAGGATTATATGATAGATGGATATATATATATATATATATATATATATATATATATATATACAGTAAAACCTCGATATAACGGACTTCAGTAGACCGGAATTCGCTTTTATCGGACTCGAGGGGCTACCGGACTAAACTCCTATATATCGGAAAAAGTCCGATATAGCCAGAAAGCAGTCCGGACAGCCTGACAACTTCAGCTATGTTCACCACAATAAGACAAGTAAAAGACATGTTTTTCAGTGCACAGTACAGTATTATTATACCATTTGATTAATGTAGTAAAGGTATAACACAGTACAATACTGCAATGGTGGTGAAAACCACTGATGCAATCCGGACTAATGTCTGATATATCGGAAAAAGTCCAGATTAGCAGGGGTAAGTCCAGATGTCGCTTTTATCGGAAAATCGCATATTTCGGACTGGCCTGATCCCCAATTAGTCCGTTATAGTGAGGTCTTACTGTATATATATATATATATATATACATATATATTTATACTGTATGTATGGGTTAGAGCGCTCCGCTCTGGCCGTAGGGTCGGAGGATCGAATCCACCCAAGGGTCATTGGTAGACATCAGGAAGGGCATCCGGTCATAAAATGCTACACGCTCCAATCCAAAAAGGCTGACGCATGCAAGCATGCTGCAGCCTTCAAAAACGAAAATATATATATATATATATATATA
>JAGKTI010001553.1:28836-39609 GCA_018397915.1 Birgus latro | reverse complement strand
ATTTTCAGTGATACTTATGATTTTGTTTGCTGATACATTGTATTGCAAATCAGTTTGGCTTTTAATTCATAGCATAGAAAGTTACCATTTGAGGAGCATTTATTACATTGGGGATGAGACTGGGGGCAGTTTTAATGCATTTGATGGTCAAAAGAGAGCTTTGACTTGGAGGGTGGTACTGTGCACCCTGGGTGGAGCAGCTGTGGCATCTACCTGAGAACCAAATGCCCTTATATTTCCCTGCACCTCACTATGGGAAGGACTCTTGTCCAATCAGGGTAAGGCATTGTGCATCACATGGGGGTGCCAGATCCTACACGGTGTATTTATTGTACTGTACCTGTAAGATGAGCCCACAGAAGTAGTTGCCTACCTGTGATTGATGAGTCTGCTCAGTCAGACAGAGAGATAAAAAAGAATAATCAGGCAAACATATTGTGTCCATAATTCAAAGTCTCAGTATGCAGCTTGAAGATGGAACCATATTTTCATGTTGTAGGCAAGTTCATTGCTCATACCTCAGCCAAGATCCATTAAGAAAGTATTCACCAGAGCTGGGTTAGACTCTCAGCAAACTAGGCTGCTGGTACTGCTAAGCAAAATACAATAATGAGTAATGCGATGATGATAATGACCAGGGCACTAAGTTCACTCCTTATCAAAGATTTCATGTGCAAGACAGATTTTGTTTTCCATTTCAGAAAAGATATCCTTTGTGCTGCATTGCTAGATTTGTAGCTTATTGTATGAATCTTAAGCCTGTATTGCAACCACCGAAGTTCTTCTTGGGCTAATAAATCTCTTTCATAGGTAGGATCAGGAGGATGGTTTGACCAAATTATTTAACATTCTTCATTGGTATACATTAACCTCTTGACTATGGGAATTTTAAGGGCTTAGGCATGTCTGGGATGGTGATATATCAAGTACCATTCATTTTAGGAAATACACATACAGTACTCCACCCATAACCACCTCGAGAACAAGCACGAGAGTACCAGTATTCCTCTCTTAATTAAGGGGCTAAACTCATTGATGAATCACTCCATATCTCGTGCAAATACTTAGTGGTGTATGCACAGCCTTGGAGATGAACCTCAATAAGTGCTACATTGTGCAAGACTTTATATATATATACTATATATATATATATATATATATCTCCATTCATCCATCCATCATCCAATCCTGTGCCGCCCTATGAGGAGCGTAGGAGCCCGGGGATAGGCAAGTTAGTCCTAACATTTCAGATGAGAGTGACCATCCTCACTCATCCCTGAGTGGCATTACTTGAGCAATAAACCACAACCACCCCTTGGATATAAACCTACACAGGGGTAGAGCCTTAATTATCCACTAAACTGCCAGGTGCCATAATTTGGTTATATGGTTACCACCCAGCATAGTAAATAGTTTCCTGGTGTACAGGAAACCATTTGGCTTGTCATTCAGTGTAGAGTCACCCATAGGCAGAAGGAAGAGGAAAGAGTAAAGGAAAGAAAGACAGAGAAGGGAGTGTAAAGTCACCCAAAGGCAGAAAAGTATACATACATATATATAAGTATATATACTGTATATATATATATATATATATATCTGTATATATATATATATATATATATATAGGTAGGAAGAAAGACATAATTATTATAATTAGCATTTGCAGTCAAGATTCAAGTACACTATATATAAATATATATACAGTAATCCCTCCAAGACCCAACGTAATAGAGCCAAAGCCATATCCGAAACTTGGTCTTGTCTAGGACTTGGGCCTGAGCCTTCTGGACAGGTACTTATGGACCCAAACCCAAGCTAGCTCTGAAAACCATCTAAATAATTCCCTCCCGGACATGCACAGCACCTATTTAAGACCCTATTCATACCAATAAGGGACAAAAAGCATGAAATAAATGAAATGGAATCAGAGAATGAGGAATTAGAGATGAGTATGGAAAATATTTAGCATTTGACAGGGTACTTGTGACTGTTGTGGCAGTTGCGAAGATTAACCCGCCTCCTCTATGGCTCTGATGGTGGTGAAGGTGCATTTGAAGCACATACAGTAATCCAGTGTTGCACTGCACTTACAGCCACTGCAAAAAACCTTCATGCTTTCCTATATTTAGCTAGAAAACTTCAGCCTGACATAACTCTGATAGATGAAAACGTCACTTTAAAGTGATGTTTTTGCCTATCAGAGTTAATATTTTTTTCTTTTCTACATCACTCAAGTACTTTCCAGGCATCTTGGAATACGTCAGGTGAAAATATAACGCTAGGAATACATAGGGAAGAAACTGAGAAGTTATACAGCAAGAGCATCGACAACATATTTCCTCCCCTGACGAGAGCTCAGCAAGCACTGGCGAGTGCATAAGTCACAGTGAGTCTGGGAGTGTCCAGGGTGTTGCCAGATGTACATTAATAGCTGGATGAACACAGCTGTTCATCACCATGCGGCAAATTTAGTGTAGGGATGGACACATATCTTTTTTTTTTCTTTTCATTTTGACAATTTTTTTTGCATTTTGACATTTTTTGGCCATTTTTGGACTCAAGCCCAAAATGTCTGGGACTTGGGGTGTCTGGGACTTGGGCGTCTGGGTCTTAAAGGGATTACTGGTACTGTATATATATATGTATGTATAGGTAGGAAGAAAGACATAATTACTATAATTAGCATCAGTGAGCCCAGATTAGCAGCATTAGCAGAATGCATATCTCTGTCATTTGTTCATGAATTAAACTCACCAGATACATTTAAGCTTTAGAAATTTTTGGCACTTATAGGTCTTAACAGTGATGTAGATGAACAACTTGATGCGGCCTAAGTAGACAGTTATAGATTCCTTAGTCAGCAGTGGGAATTATTGTATGGAATTGATATGTACTATGTAGTACAATTCTGCACTTCAGTGCCAATCAAAAGGATGTAATGTAGCCCTTGAGTCTGTCACCCGGGGTTGTGTGCCTTCATGAAGATAGCCAGACCTCGACAAGAAATCTAAGAAAACATGGAACACTGGAAAGTTTGAATAAATGAGATTGAATATGCACTATCATGAGTGGATCGGTACCAAGCATATAGATACTGTATAGTAACAGAGTATTACAAATCAGAAACTGAGTTATGAGTTGTTCATTGTTACTTCCAGTACAGTACAGGTAATTCAGTGCTAAGACGACCCTATGGTGAGTACTTGCAGACTGATTGACAGCATTTAACCTGAGTATATCCAAGGTGGAGGGATCCACCTAGAGACAAAAAGAAATCCATTGCTAATAAACTTTCAACTTTCTTCAGCTCTTTGGTGAGGACGAACCTGTAGTACATCGGTCAAAACCAGCACCTACTAAGCTACATAAAGACCTGCATCGTACACCCATCTAGAGAACTCTTCTTGCTAACGACAACAAAGAGGACGTATTACTTCCTCTTTATAAGCTGCTGCTATGCCGTATAGCAATACTTGTTGTGTTCCTCAGTGCAATAACAGAGGTGGACATTTATTTCCTCGGGATAGGTTTACTAAAAAGCTGTGGATACAGACAATTTGGAGAGGAGAGAAGTGGTGGCCAGATTCAAACAGTGTTGTATGCAAGGAGCACTTCACTAACAAAGATTACATCCTTGCAACCAAGTCAGGTACGTTTTTATGTTTGTTTCTGTTTAGCCAAACTTCTTTTTAACATGGCTGTTCCAACAAATCATTTACACATGCATACCAGTATTGGTGATAGCATCGTTGGTGCTGCTGTGGCTAGTTGATAATACCACATGTTCATATTGCTTCCTATTATCAACAGACATTAAGGTGCAGTATTTTGTAGTGAAATTCAGGTATAGATTTGTATTGAAGAAAACTTTCTTGTTTGTAGCATTCTTGCATTCTTAGGATTCCGTAGCACAAACCATTCAGGATGGTACTCCTGAGAAGGATGGGAATGCTGGTGATGGGGAGAGCTGGAGGTCCTTTTTCAGCAGCCTTTAGAATACTCTGACCATTCCCCTTTGCTGACCTTTCGGTTTGACACTAACAAAGATTGAAGGCCAGAATACTCTACCAAACACATTTCTCTGTTTTATGCAGTACTCTACGTTTGCGTTACATACCACACAATGTACCCCACTGCATCACAGGAGTTGGTGTTAGCAAGGTCATGCTGCCAGAAAACTTTGCCCATGCTACCTATTGACGTGCCTGAGGGGAGATGTGGCGCATGCTCCACCAGCACAGTTTTGGGACTAGGATGGGATGAGGCTTGAATCTGTGCCAGAGTGTACAGGGCATTTCTATTCCCAGGCTTTCTCAGGCTGCTGCTTCTGCCCAATAAAGAGGAGCCTGAACCTATGAGTAACATCCCAGGAGGCTGCCCTATTGGTGGGTGAGTAATGGCAGGGTAGTTACAGCGCCAAGGTGCTCTTGGAAGGTGTCCCTATAGCTCTCCTGCCAAGGTGCCCTGAAGCCACTGCCACAGCCACTGGCCATGGCAGGTGGGCTATGGGCCCCTGGTCCCATGCCTGGACGTGGGACTGTGCAGGTGGGTGAGGCATGTAGTCTGTCTTCCTCTTCATTTACTTGACAGGAAAAATGAAAAGCAAAAGCATTAAAATCAAGCCTGTGGAAATAAATCACCTAAAGGGATCAAAGTGGCATTGTGGATTGTGGGTAGTTTGACAAGTAGAGCAGGGAAGTGATAGAGAGACTGAGTAGGATGTGGGTGGATGTCTGTTGCCCATAGGAAATCAGGTTCAGGGGAAAGGTTGGCTAGGGTGATTGCTGAGAAGAACTAGGTATAAGCTATTTTGGCAGGGAAGTGTAGGTGGATATGGTGGTGTGGATCTGCTGGTTGAGGAGAAATGGGTGGAATGTGTCATGAATGTAATGAGAGTAAATGAAAGGTTTCCTCTTCATTTACATGACAGGACAAATGAAAAGCAAAAGCATTAAAATCAAGCCTGTGGAAATAAATCACCTAAAGGGATCAAAGTGTCATTGTGGATTGTGGGTAGTTTGACAAGTAGAGCAGGGAAGTGATAGAGAGACTGAGTAGGATGTGGGTGGATGTCTGTTGCCCATAGGAAATCAGGTTCAGGGGAAAGGTTGGCTAGGATGATTGCTGAGAAGAACTAGGTATAAGCTATTTTGGCAGGGAAGTGTAGGTGGATATGGTGGTGTGGATCTGCTGGTTGAGGAGAAATGGGTGGAATGTGTCATGAATGTAATGAGAGTAAATGAAAGGTTTATAACAGTATGTGGATGGACAAGAGGCCCACCAAGACATAAAGTGACTTGGTGGTGGGGTGAGAGTGTAGAAGCTGTAGTTAAGGAGAAAAGAAGGCTTTTCCGGGAGTGGAAGAAGGGTGGTAACAAAGAGAAATACTTGGTTGCCAAGCATAGGGGTAGAAAAGAGGTTTACAGGGCAAAGTCTGAGTCACAGAGACTTTTACTTGATAACCAAAATTGTATGGAAGAGAAGAATATGATATTTAAGGAGGCAAATCAGATGAAGAGGGATAAAAGGGATATCATAGGTGAGCATTGTCTGAAGAATGATGGAGGAAGGGTTGTGGTGAACGGTGGCGATATTAAAGGCGCATGGAGAGAGCAGTACAGCTGGTTGTTGAATGAGGAATTTGACTGGGACAGGGAAGGTTTGGAGCCAGCATATCCAGTGTTTGACCCTTGGTCTATGATTGATGCTGCTACTGTGAGCAGGGCAATAGGCAGAATGCAGGTGGGGAAAGCAGCAGGTGTGTCTAGGTTGACTGCTGAAATGTTGAAAGCCTCAGGAGATATAGGAATGAGTTTAGTCACTGACCTGATAAATACGATCATATATGAGTGTGTTGTCTCAGATGATTGGCTGAAGAGTGTAATTGTAAATGTGTAGGGTGATGCCCTAGAAAAAGGAAATTATAGAGGGATAAGAAATAGGGAGGTGAATATGGAAGTTAAGCAGTCACTGCATGATAGCAATGTGATCCCTATCCTGACGTATGGAAGTGAGGCGTGGACCTTGTTAGAGGGGAACAAGTCAAGAGTGAGAGCAGTGGAAATGAATTACCTGAGAGGAGTATGTGGAGTGACATAGAGGGACAGGTTGACAAATGAAGAAGTTAAAGAACATTGTGGAGTAGATGTGGATGTGATTGAGAAAATTAGGAGAAATACACTGAGGTGATTTGGACATGTGGAGAGAATGGAGAATGAAAGACTGACTAAGAGGGTGTATGTAGTAAAAAGAAGGGAGAGGGAGACCGAGGATGAGGTGGAGGGATGAGGTTGAGAGGTATATGAGGGAGGGGAGAGTGAGCTGGGGGAGGGCAGTCAAATGGTGGGTGACAGAGCGACTTGGAGGCGTTTTGTCTGCAGCCACCCTTTGCGGGATTAGGGCATCAGGCTATAGATAGATAGATTTAGTTTTTAAACCAGATAATGAAGGTAGAGAGAGTTCTAGAACGTATGATTAGAGAAAGAGTCAATATTGATGAGATGCAGTTTGGGTTTATGCCAGGCAAAGGGACCACTCATGCCATATTCATTGTTCAACAGCTTCAGGAAAAATATATAGGATAGAAAGGGAAGTGTGCTTTATTTTTGTTGATTTGGAGAAGGCCTTTTATAGAGTCCCTTGAGAGGTGGTGAGGTGGGCAATGAGTAAACTTGGGATCGAGGAGTGGCTGGTTAGGGTCGTTATGACCATGTATGTGGGTGCTCACACATAGGTAAGGGTTAATGGAAATTTGAGTGATGAGTTTTCCGTGAATGTTGATGTGTTTCAGGGGTCAGTCTTGAGCTCCTTGTTGTTTATCATGGTACTTAAAGCAATCTCACTTGACTTCAGAAATGGACTTCTGTGGGATTGTTGCTGCTCACTTGACTTCAGAAATGGACTTCTGTGGGATTGTTGTCTGCTGATGATTTTGTGTTGGTTGCAGAGAATGAATGGGAGGTGGAGAAAAGATTTAGGAAGTATAGAGATGGTATGGGGCACAAGGGCTTAGAGTAAATGCAGATAAGACAAAAGTAATGGTATCTAGGGCTGGGGGCAGTACTGTCAAAGAAGAGGGAGAGTGGTCATGTGTGATTTGTCACAAGAGTGTGGGAAGTAATTCCATCTTGTGCAGTGTTTGTGATAAGTGGGTGCATAAGAGATGTAGTGATATTAAAGGTAGGCTGCGAGATAATGCTGATTTCGTATGTGCAGTGTGTCGGTGAGAGCATGTGGATACTGCCAGGCGTGAAAGGATTGAACTTGCTGATGAGTTTCTTGAGTGTGTGGAAGAGTTTTGTTATTTGGGAGATATGTTGTGTGGTGGAGGTGAGGCAGGAGCCAGCTCTGTGGCTAGAATGAGGAGTGGTTGGAAGAAGTTCAGGGAGCTGTTTCCTCTCCTGACATTGAGAGGGCTTTCCCTCCATGCTAAGGGATCTTCGTGTGTAGCATGTGTTTGGAGTGTAATGCTGTATGGTAGTGAGACCTGGGCAGTAAAGGAAGAGGATATTTGCAGGCTCAAGCATAGAGAAATGACAGTGATTAGGGGGATGTGTAGTGCATCCCTGAATGCATGGCCTGGGGAGGCTAGGTTTACAATGGAAGAGTTGAGAGGTAGGATGGGACTGGAGTGTATTGGTTTTATGATGAGGAGAGGTAGATTGAGATGGTTTGGACATGTGGAGAGGATGGGGGATGATAATTGGGTGCAGAAAGTGAGAAGTGTTAATGTTGGTAGTAGGGTAGTGAGAGGTAGACTGAAAATGACCTGGGACAGGGTCTTTGAGTGTGACCTTATGGTTAAGGAACTAAATAGGGAAGCTGCCAGAGATTGAGCAGGATGGAGAGCTGCCATTAGGTGACCAAGGCTAACGCATGCAAGCAGAGCCTTCGAAAATGAAAACAATAGCTATGAAAATATCGTGTGGTAAACTCATTTCACTTTTATCAACGTAATCTTCATAGACTGACTTAGATGATGAAGAAAAAGGTAGATTCTGGTATAATAATATGTGTGGTTGGTGGTGTGAGTGGGATGATGAGATTGTAGTTTTGAGTGAGGATTTATATGATCATATAGCTGATGCAGCTCAAAGGTATTAAGGGGTGTGTGGGGGATGCACGTATGGTACGAAGAATATGGAAGGGGAAAGGATACTCGAATTTGGAGGGACAGTGAATGTGATTGTGTGAAACATGCATTTTAGGAAGAGAGAGAGGGTAGGCTGATTACATATGAGTCATGGAATAATAATACCCAGATTGACAATTTCCTGGTCAGGAGGGCAGTTGGTGAAGGATGTGCGCAGCAGCACAGATTACTGATGTGTGACCAGATGCTGAAGGAGCAGGAGGTGAAGAATAGGGCCTGTTCACCCAGGAGGAAAAAATGGAAATTGGAAATATCAAGTAGTAAGGGATGTCTTCTATAGTGAGTTGAGTAGAATGGTGGCTGAACAGGGAGCTGTTGACAAGTGTTATTACAGAGCTCTCAGGAACAATCTCTTGAGAGTTATGGATTCAATGTGGGATGGACAAGGGGCCCTCCAAGACATAAGGTAACACGGTGATGGAATGAGGGTGTAGAAGCGGAGTTAAGGAGAAAAGAAGGCTTTTCCAGGAATGGAAAAGAGGTGGTAAAAGAGAGCAGTACAGTACTTGGCTGTCAAACATGGGGCAAGGAAAGAGGTATACATAGCAAAATCTGAGTCTCATTGTGACTTTTACTGGATAACCTAAATAGTGCTGAAAGGAAGAATGTGGTACATAAAGTGGCAAATCAGATGAAGGGGGGAAAACAGGGATATCATAAGTGAGCAGTTTGTGAAGAATGATATTGGAAAGGTAGTGGTGGATAGTGAGTATATTAAGATTGCCTGGAAAAGCTAAATGAGGAGTTTGACTGGAACAGGGAAAGTTCAGAGTCACCGGATCCAGCGTTTGGCCCTTCGCCTTTAACTGATGCTGCTGTGAGGAGGACAATAGGCAGAATGTAGTTGGGAAAGGTGGTGGGTGTGTCTTGGTTGACTGCTGAAATGTTGAAGACCTCAGGAGATACAGGTATTGGAATGGCTTTAGTTACTGATATGATAAATTCAATTATACTCTAGATGAGAACATTGTCCCAGGTGACTGGCTGAAGAGTGTGATTGTAAATATGTTCAGGGGGAAGGATGAAGCCCTGGAACAAGAAAATTATAGAAGCATAAAACCTTTGGACTGGTTAGTGAAGGTGATGGAGAGAGTCTTAGAAGGTATGATAAGGGAAAAGTGAATATTGATGAGATGCAGTTTGTGTTTATGTCAGGGTAAGGGACCACTGATGCCGTATTCATTGTCCAGCAGCTTCAGGAAAAAATATATAGAAAAGAAAAGGTAGATATACTTTGTTTTTGTTGACATGAAGGCCTTTGCCAGAGTCTCTAGGTAGGTGGTGAAGTGGGCATTGAGAAGCTTGGAATCGACGAGTGGCTGGTTCGAGTGATTATGGCTGTGTATGTGGGTGCTTACACCTAGGTGAGAATAAATGGAGATTTGAGTGATGAATTTTTTGTGCATGTTGGCATGCATTAGGGGTCAGTCTTAAGCCCCTGAGTTTTGTCATGATTCCTGAAGCCTTCTCTTATAACTTTAGTGATGGTCTCCCATGGGAGATGTAAGCAGATGATGTGTTATTGACTGCATAGAATGAAAGGGAGATGGAGAAAAGATTTAGGAAATGGGAAGATGGAATGGGCCACAAGGGTTTGAGAGTAAATGCCAATAACAAAAGTGATGATATCCAGGGCTGGTGGCAGTACTATTGAAACAGAGGGAGTGTGGCCATGTGCAGTTTGTCACAAGGATGTAGGAAATAATTCTACCTTGTGTAGTGTTTGTGATAAGTGGGTGCATAAGAGATGTAGTGGTGTTAGAGGTAGGCTGCAAAATAATGCTGATTTTGTGTATGTGGTGTGTCAGGGAGAGCATGTGGAGAGTGTCAGGTGTGAAAGGATTGATCTTGCTGGAGAGTCTCTTGAGTGTGTTGAGGAGTTTTGTTATTTGGAGGACATGGTATGTGCTGGAGGTGGGGCTAGAACTAGCCCTGTTGCTAGGATAAGGAATGGTTTTAGGAAGTTCATGGAGCTGTTGCCTCTCCTGACATTGAGAGGGCTCTCTCCCCCCATGCTAAGAGATCTTTGAATGCAGCTTGTGTTAGGAGAGTATTGCTGTATGGTAATGAGACCTGGGCAGTAAAAGAAAAGGATATTCATAGGCTTATATGTTTTTTTTTTTTTTTATGCAAGCAAAAAGGAACCAAAGGCCACAGGCCTGCATACTGTTTTTTCCAAGAAAAAGCAAAAACAGTACAAAAGAGAGCCAAATTCCAGATCCGTTCAATTCGAGATGCCTGGACACACTGCGTTTGAAAGACTGGAGATCATAGGAAGTAGGAAATACAGACAGAGGAAGACAGTTCCAGAGTTGACCAGTTGCATAAATGAAGGACTGGGAGTAACAGTCAACTCTTGCATTAGAGAGTTGGACAGAAAAGGGATGAGAGTTTGTTGCTAGACAGGTACTACTTGCCCGTCGTAGAGGTGGAGGGATGCAAGCAGACAGTTCAGAGGAACAGTGACCATTGAAGTAGCGATAGAAGAGAGATAAAGATGCAACAGTGCGGTGAAGAGACAAAGGTTGAAGGGAATCAGTAAGACGAGGAGAGTTAATGAGACGAAAAGCCTTTGACTCCACCCTATTGAGAAGAGCTGCATGTGGGGAGCCTCCCCACAC
>JAGKTI010001553.1:0-24276 GCA_018397915.1 Birgus latro | reverse complement strand
GGAAGCAATAATCATTCCATGGAAAATCAAAGAAGTACTGCCTGAGGGCCTCCCAATCTGCAGCTCCAAAGTGCCACAGGCGGCGTTTCTTTGGAGGGTCCACAGGCCGTACTGGAGCGATTGGACATGTTAAGGTAATAAGATTATGATCGGAGGAGCCCAACGGAGAGAAAAGATGAACAGTGTAAGCAGAAGGATTAGTTGTTAGGAAAAGGTCAAGTATGTTGGAACTCTCTCCAAGGCGGTCAGGGATACGGGTAGGGTGCTGTACAAGCTGCTCTAGGTCATTAAGGATAGAAAAGATGTAGGCTTGTTCACCAGGTGGATCAGTGAAAGGAGAGGAGAGCCAAAGGTGGTGGTGAACATTGAAATCTCCTAGAATGGAGATTTCAGAGAAAGGAGAAATGGATAGAATGTGTTCCATCGTAGAAGTAAGATAGTCAAAGAATTTTTGATAGTCAGTAGAATTAGGAGATAAGTAAACAGCACAGATATATTTAGTCAGAGAATGACAGGAAAGCCGAAGCCAGAGAGTAGAGAATTCAGAAGAATCAAGTTCAGGAACACGAGAGCAAGATAGATCGTTGCGTACATATACACAACAGCCACCTTTGGCTTTGAAACGAGAATAGAGAAAGTAGGAGGATACAGAAAAGGGTTTGCTGTCAGTTGCCTCAGACAGCTGAGTCTGAGTGAGAAAGAGAAGATGAGGTTTAGAGGAGAAGAGGTGGTGCTTGACAGCGTGAAAGTTAGAGGAAAGGCTGCGAATGTTACAGAAATGAAGAAGGAGTGAGTCAGACAGTGGTTCCAGGCAGCTCTTTGAGTCGTTACCGGGAGAGGGGCGGCTGGGGACTCCGAGGCATGTACAGAAATGACAGTAGTTAGATAGATGTATTGAGCATCCTTGAAATTTTGAGGGCTGGGGGGAGTAGTTTACAATTGAAGGGTTGAGAGGAAGGATGGGACTGGAGTGCATTGGTGCTGTAATGAGCAGGGGCATATTCTAGTACAGGTATACCCTGGTTTAATGTTGCATTTGGTTAAGTAAAACCCCATCGCTAGGTGGGGTATTGTATATTGGGGTAGATTTAACACGTAAAGTATAGGGATGTGTTTTTGAGCCTTGGGTTTCCCCCACAAGCAAGTCCTAAATCCACCCAAATGAGTCCAAAAACAAGTTTCTAGCTCACCTAAACCCCCAAATAGCTTTAAAACAAGCTAAACTAAGCCTAAAAGCAGTTTATAACTCACCTAAACCCAAAAATAAAATTTGAAAATTGTCAAATATAAGTCTAGAAAAAATGAAACTTAGTACACTGTACCTCAGAATGACAATGTTCACCCCAGCTATGACTAAAACACATTAATATAAGTCTAAGAACAGTTTATAAATCAACCTAAACACAAAATTTACGTCTATAATATCATCAAAATCAGTTAAAAAAACTAAACCCATCGTTAATCCGGGGTTTGGCTATCGTTAAGTGGGGTATGTTGGTATTTCTACCCCCATTGCTAAGCTGGGGTATTGCATCTAGGGGTATTGTACTAAAAATGAAAATTCTTTCCATTTTACAGTAGATTTGCCCATAATTTTGCCCTTATGCTGCTTATTTCACATCTTTGTCATAGCACATCATGACTAACAATATTACTGTACAGTTGTCTGTTATTACAACTTGGCAGTCATGATGGCAGTTTCAGGCTAGGTTAGAGTAAAAAGGGTAGGAAATGTGTATTGTGACCCATTTGTGCCCCATTTAACCCGTCACGTGTGGACCGATTTCCAACCTACGATACCCCAAAATCCCAAGCACTTTTGAAATTTTTTTGTTTTTGGTTCAAACCTTCGCTTTTGGTGAGAAACATCGAAAATTCATAGAGAAATCACGATCTTCTGCTTAAAAATGTTGATACAGGTGTCATGCACCCTTACGTTTTCCTTCTTTTTCAGGGTACCTGGCTAAAGAAAACGAACTATGGAAGGGTTAACTAATTCAAGCACTTTCAGTTACGTATTTATTTATGTATTTGGTACGAATTTATGTGTAGTAACAGACTATATTGGTTTTCACACATTTTTATAGGCAGATCGGTAGAGAGTTGGCTTGCAGTCCCGTGGGACCCAGGTTCGAATCCTCGCTGGTGCAGGGAACAATTTAAGGATTTGAATTTCATTAAATCAGGCTTTACTGATCTACCAGAAGACCCGCCGACATGTCGTAAAAATGACCCCGCTAATACCAATACACCAGTTCTGTATGAGACAGCCCTAGCATGTATTCAATATGGACGGTGGGTGTTAAGCGCCGAAGTGGTGACATGTAGATTGTAGGAGGACGACTGGGCCTTCATAGCAGGCTATGAAGCCTATGCCCAGAGTCGGACACATAAAAAAAAAAAAAAAAAAGTAGAAGCATTGTTCAGTCACCAAACACATCCACATATGGCACCTTCATTTATGACATTACCACCTCATCACTTCTGTTTGTTTCTTGCTCTAGCTTCTTTATTTCTTTGTCCTCCACCTCAGGAATAACTTTCACTGTGAATTTCGTCACTGGAGAGACCGTGGGGCAACATACCTTTACTGGCCAGGTTACTGCTAACAGGTGAATTGCCCAGTGTGGGGGGAGGGGGGGAAGGGGTGTTAGGCGGGGCCAGGCAATATCCCCGCTTGACAGCAGGTAGAGGAAGGTCTCCCACATATGCCTATCAAAAATCACCCATGAAAGTTGAAAATTGTGCACATTATGACTCTTGCAATTGCGCAACGTACTTGTACGTCGATGGCTGTAGCTGTGACAAAACATCACAACGTACTCATATGCCGATGGAATGTCTCGGGTTAATTCACTTTTTTTTTTTTTTTAATACAAGGAAGAAGGAACCAAAGGCCATGGGCCCACATGCTGTTCCCTCCAAGAAAAAGCAGAAACAATACAAAGGAGAGCCAAATTCAAGATCCAATCATTTCGAGATGCCTGGACACCCTGCATTTGAAAGACTGGAGATCGTAGGAAGTAGGGAATACAGACAGAAGAAGACAGTTCCGGAGTTGACCAGTTGCATAAATGAAGGACTGGGAGTAACGGTTAACTCTTTCATTAGAGAGTTGGACAGAAAAGGGAAGAGAGTTTGTTGCTAGAGGGGTACTACGTGCCCGTCGTAGAGGTGGAGGGAGTTCAGAGGGGCAGTGACCGTTGAAGTAGTGATAGAAGAGAGATAAAGATGCAACAGTGCGGCGAAGAGACAAAGGTTGAAGGGAATCAGTAAGACGAGGAGAGTTAATGAGACGAAAAGCCTTTGACTCCACCCTATTGAGAAGAGCTGCATGTGGGGAGCCTCCCCACACATGAGAGCTGTATTCCATACATGGGCGAATAAAACCCGTGTACAAGGTCAACAACTGTGCAGGGGTAAAGAAAGTTTGGAATCAGCTTAGCACACCCAATCTCTTCGAAGCAGATTTCACAAGAGATGTAATATGTTCTTTCCAAGACAAATCCCGAGAGAATGAAACCCCAAGCATGTTGAAGGATGATGCAAGACTGAGCTGGACATTATTAAACATTAATGGGTAATCCTGAGGAAGATTTTGTCAGGTTGATAAATGTTAGAACTGAGTTTTTGATGCATTAAAAATAACAAGATTATTTTTACCCCAATCAGAGATATGAGCCAAGTCAGACATTAGGTGTGCCATAGCCTTATCCTTTTTTTTGTTGAAGTAACTGCTGAGATGGACGTTGTGGAAACCGAATGGAAAGGTGAAGGGTGGAATCATCAGCATATGAGTGGATAGGGTTAGATGTACAGCTTAGAATGTCATTGATGAATAACAGGAAGAGAGTAGGTGATAGGACAGAGCCCTGAGGAGCACCACTGTTGACAGGTCTAGGAGAAGAATGATGGCCGTCTACAACAGCGGCTATAGAACGACCAGAAAGGAAGCTAGAGATGAAGGCACAGATAGAAGAATAGAAACCGTTGGTGGGCAGTTTGGAAATTAAAGATTTATGCTAAACTCAGTCGAAAGCCTTTGAGATGTCAAGTGCAATGGCAAAGCTTTCGCCAAAGTCCCGAAAGGAGGATGACCAGGAGTCTGAAAGGTAGGTGAGAAGATCGCCAGTGGAGCGTTCCTGACGGAGCCCATACTGATGATCAGAAAGAAGGTTGTGAGAGGAAAGATGCTTTAAGATTTTTCTGTTAAGAATTGACTCAAAAACTTTCGAGACACAGGATGTTAAAGCAATTGGACAATAGCTAGAGGGTTGGGAATGGTCACCCTTCTTTGGGACTGGCTGAATGAGAGCAAACTTCCAGCAAGAAGGAAAGGTATAAGTTGATGGACAAAGGCGAAAGAGTTTACTTAGGCAGGGTGTAAGCACAGAAGCACAGTTTTTGAGGACAACTGGAGGGACTCCATCAGGCACATATGCCTTGTTAGTATTGAGGCCAGTGATGGCAGAAAATACATCAGCTGAAGAAATTTTAATGTCAGTCATGAGGAAGTCAGAGGGGGGAAGTGATGAAGGAACAGCACTGTAATCGTCTAAGGTGGAATTGGAGGAGAAAGTCTGAGCGAAGAGATCTGCTTTATCAGTAGAAGAAATAGCTACAGAACCATCAGAGTAGAAAAGAGGAGGGAAGGATGATGAGGTAAAGTTGTTAGAAAGGTTTTTGGCAAGGTGCCAGAAGGAGCAAGAAGAATTTGAGTTGGAGAGTTGGGAACATTTAGCACGGATGAAATTATTCTTAGCAGAGCGAAGAACAGACTTAGAATGATTCCAGGCAGAAATATAAAACAGATGTGATTCAGGGGAGGGTTGGCTCTGGTTCCTTTTATAGGCCCTCTCCTTGTTGTGGACATCATTAGAACAAGCATGATTAAACCAAGGCTTTCTTGCATTAGTCAGAGGATATGAGAAAGGAATGTATGTTTGTTATAGCTGACAGAAGTTTGGTGGCCTTCGTAAGGTCTGTTATATCTGATATCCAGTTTGTGTAGGTCCATTAAAATAAAAATCTACTGTAGATGGATGTGCTGTGCGTCCTTGAACGCAAGGCCTGGGGGGCTACGATTGCAACTGGGGAGTTGAAAGGAAGGATGGGACTTGAATGTATTGGCATTGTGATGAGGAGGGGTAGATTGAGATGGTTAGGGCATGTTGAGAGGATGGAGGATAACACCTGGGTGTAGAAGGTGAGAAATGTGAATGTCTGGGGTAGGGTTTTGAGAGGCAGACCCAAAAAGACCTGGGAAGAGATAATAGTTTGTGACCTCAAGTGACTGAGTAGGGAGGTTACCAGAGATTGAGCAGCGTGGAGAGCCGCCATTAGGTGACCACAGCCGACTCATGCAAGCATGTTGGAACCTTTATAGACAATACGATTGGATACGATACAAGTTCTGAAAAATGTAGTACCATGTCGTGACAAGTACAGTTTACAGTGTATCAGCCATAAGAGCATATACAGATACATATGTAGTATAGATATTGGATGTAGCCATGATTCTTGATTTATTATTTATCATTAGTAGGAGTGTCAAGTGAAGGTTATGAATGAAGTTCATTTTCCACTCAAAAAGTTTTCATTGCATTTTTTTTTTTAAGGCATTGATTTGATATTGGTATAACCCATAGCAGTATTGTTTATTTATTTCACAAGCTTCCTTTAACATCTGATCAGGAAATGGATGTGAATATGTAGATGTGATTATGTCAGTGACAAGGAGTGTGTCATGACAGTTAATGCTAAGAAATATACATTGTTTGACTTAACATTCCTAGCTACTTATAGAACAACTTGGAAGCCAGTTGACTGAACTGCTGTAGCACATGTGTATATATACTGTATACAGTATAATTATGTCCCTACTTTGGTAGCAGCTTTCCTACAGATTCGGTCTTGCTGATACAGTGTTTCATTTATAAACAGATTTAAAGCCAAAATACCAGAAACTCAAGAGTGGGGCAATTCCCTCACGTTTTGAATGGACAAAAGCCTCATCAGCCAACTCTGAGTTAGAAAGGGGTCATCATTCAGAATGTTCTGAATCTGAGCAAGAAGTAGATTCTCTCCAAGCCCAAACGTCTACCGTAGAGAACGCTACAGAAACAATGTGCAGTAAGCATATTTTATTATGACATAGTACCAGTATTCCATTTGCTTCTTATTCCAGCCTTGGCTTTTCCAAGATTATGCAGTAGTTTGGCTTGTAATGCATTTCATTGTTGTTATGTAGATGTGAATTTTTGTGTAGATCTTAGTCAGTGTCATGCCTTATCCCCATAAGAGCAAAACATTTCCCATCCTCTTACCCTCCATTATTGCTATAAATTATGAACTGATTGGATACTGTAATGCATGTGTAATAATGATCACTTACAGCCCATGTTTACTTAGTCATTAGTAAATGTTGTAAGTACTGTACTGTAATGTAGTTAGCTGACTTAACTGCACAAAAATAAAATATCAGTATCATTTAATTTATTAGTTATCATGAATGCAGAAGACTCAAGTGTGAATGATTTTTTTTTTTTTTAATTATTATTCTTGTTATAGTTTTTGTTGTTAACTTTTGAACTCATAAACTTCTTGGACTGCAGATACCTAGAAAGTTCAGCAGGGTGCTCCCAGAGAATTTTTGTAGAGGTTTGGATGCTGAAAAATTGTTTTTGTTGTGAAAATGAGGTGGCTCGATCGGTAGAGAGGTGGCTTGCAGTCCCGACGGACCCAGGTTTGAATCCTCACTGGGGCAGGGAACAGTTTAAGGATTCGAATTTCATTAAATCAGGCTTTACTGATCTACCAGAAGACCCTCCGACATGTTGTAAAAATACCCCCGCTAATACCAATACACCAGTCCTGTATGAGACAGCCCTAGCATGTATTCAATATGGAAGGTGGGTGTTAGCGCCGAAGTGGTGACATGTAGAGGTGTTGGTATGTAGGAGGACTGCTGGGCCTTGATAGCAGGCTGTGAAGTCTATGCCCAGAGTCGGACAGATTAAAAAAAAAAAAAAAGTAAATATATAGTAGTGTAAGGAGTGACATCACAGTCAGGGCAGAGTGGATTATGTGTGGATTGTATTTGTGACGGAGGTAGAAGGTTTGTACGTGTATCACAGTGTGTAAGAGGGAAGATTATCGTTGTGGGAAAGAAATTTTCTGTTGGATGTCAGTATCTCTCAAGAAGGAAAAAGGGTAATTGAACTTGGAAGAAGAATTGTATGGAAAAGCAGAAAATATGAAAATGTTTTGGAAAGACTTGTGAAACTATAGGAATGGGTGGTAAAAAGTGTCATAATGTAAAGGATGAAAGTGAGGTGAGAGAAGGATATGGTAACAGGTGGAAGGGAAATGTAGACTGGTGGAAAGAGTATTGTATTTTGAAAACTGATGAATGGGACTGCCTAATGCAAAGCGGAGGGAAACATGATTGAGTTTGATTGTCCTCAAAGAAGGAATGCAGACCCTAAAAATTTCATGATGGTAGAAGCGCAGAATACTGCAAGGAGGTAGAAGAAATGGAAGGTATAGGTGTTGATGAGGTAGATAATATAATGAAATGTCGTAGTGACGTGGAAAACACCAGAAGACTAGGATGAGTGGAGCTATACCAGTGGAGTGGATGACAACCGTGATTGTGCCTTTGTACAAAAGTAAAGGTGACCAAAACGAATGAAAAAATCTTGGAATATGTCTTTTGAGTGTTTTAGGAATAGTTTGTTGAAGAAGACCAATAGAGAAAGTAAAGGTATCAGAATATTTAGTGACAGATGGGGCAGTTTTAGGAGTGGTAGAGGATGCGTTCATCATATATTTGCAATAAGGCGTATAGATGTGGATGTGATAGAAAGCATTAGGAGAAATACATTGAGGTGGTTTGCCCATGTGGAAAGGATGGAGATTAAGAGACTGACGAGGAGAGTGTATGCGAGTGAGGTGGAGGGGGGAGTGGGAGGAGGAGGCTGAGGATGAGATGGAGAGATGGCGTGTAGAGGGATATGAGAGAGAGGGTTGTAAGCTGGGAGCAGGGCAGTGAAATGGCGTTGGACGGGCCGACACGGAGGCGATTTGTTTGTGGCCATCCCTTACGGTATTGAGGCATCTGGCTATAGATAGATAGATAATGTATAGATTAATGGTTGACTAAGTAAAAGCTGTTAATTTCTACGTGAGTCACTCTTCTATTGAGCGTGTGTGCTGTTGGAGTGAGTTTGCTGCATGATGCATTTAGGAGTGTTGTGATGCTTGTTGTTAAGTCAGCATAGGAGATCAATACTGGAGGATGAGGACACAAAGGAAAGCAGACTCCAATAGACCTAATGGTTCTTTCAAAGCTGTTTGTTATAGAGCAGACTGTGCCTGTGGTATTATTGCGTTGAAGATAAGTATAGCTAAGCAAAAGGACTCCCCTCTTTCACCAGCTATTCCAGCCAAAGCTAGCATGCAAAAATAAGAGCCACCAGACAGCACAGAAAAACTGTTATATAAATTTCACAGGAAAGGGTGAGTGGAAGATTGATTATAGAGGCTTTGAATGAAGAGTAAGGGTGAGATGATGGAGCCTTGCAGTTTGGTGTTGGGGTAGATGACCAGTAATTACATCTTTGAACTTTGTTAACGACTTGTGCTTTTCCTCTCTGAATATTAGGAAGACTTAATTTTTCTCAGTGCATGTTTGTTGAGGATGCTGATGACAATGTGTACTGATACTGTGTTGAATGCATTGGATAAGTTTGCTGCAGATTGTTTACTTATTACTGGTGTATGTTTTTTACTGAATTCATCCAAAATAAGATGTCCTGTTAAGTTGATAGTTGATTATTTAATAGTTTAAGATGTTAACCCCACATTCTTAGTTTATACTTGCATTTCTTGATGATCTGATTCAGCAGAGGAAAGATCTGATATTGACTGGGTCTATGACTGGGTCTATGAAGACTCTAACCAGTTTTAAAATCTATTCCAAGATGAACAGAATTTAGAATTGTATGACTGTGGGAAGAATAGAATAAGAAATGCCAACAGATGGAAGGGGTTAATGGTGAATTACAGAATATAGCAGTTCAGGTGAATACATATATAGCCTTGAATTGGGTAGAGATAAATTTTAGACTTCTACCTTTACTGTATTTTGTGGGGAGGTCCCATGGGGAGCTAGGTCCCAGATAGATAAGGAGCATCAGTACATTCATCCTGTAATTCCTTGCACAGAAAACATGAATTCCATAATCACTTCTGTGTAAAAAGTCTCTCATAATTTGAGTACATCTGGCACTAGCAAGAATAGCTTAGAAAATATGACATCGTCGTGAATGTTTAGTGAATTTGATTTCTGACCTCTTCACCATCATGAGAAGCCCAAAACAAGCACTTAAATTGTATATTCATTCTTGTAGTCTGTACTCAAGTTTACAATATAGATTGGATGCTCATGATATTACAGTATATGTTAAAACAGTAACAAACTGTATCTGGTTCCATAGTAACACTTCAACCCAGTACTGCGAATGTTGTGAAAAAGGTATTGTTTATGTGCTTTTACAACAGACATGTCATGAGTTATGTACTGACGTCTATTTCTGTATACTCATCATACACTCTTTTATTGCCCTATGAAGAGCCTAATCCATAAGGGGTCGGCTGCCTGTATTACAGTAAACTCTCAATTATCCATCGTATAGTGGCCAAGTGGGTGTTGGATAATAACATACTGATGGATAATGAAGTAGTACCCCCTAAACCTCCCCAAAGGGAGTCTGACCCTCTGTAACTGCATGATAGCAGAAGTTGTCACCTATCAGTTTCTGATGTTTACAGTCCTTCTGACTCACCTAAAATGGCAGGAGGATCAAAACATAGATATACAAGGTTGACGCTGCTCTGTCACATCAGCCACCACATATATACTTATATATGAGCTTGACACTCTGAGAATTAGGAACCATGGGCTAAGTTGTTCAGTCCAAACATTCAAGGTAATGGTGCCACACTCCTCTGTAGCATTATTTTGCAATTGCTAAACTCCAAACATCTGATTTTAAACCTTATTGGCTTTATCCAGTTAGAGTGCCTTAGCCCACCCGTTTACCATGCATTCGGCTGTTATGTGTTTACCACTCGGTATAGTAAATGGTTTGTGGATACAGGAAGCTGTTTAGCTTATCACTCTCTGTAAAGTAACCTAAAGTTAGCACTAAATCAAATGGGTAGATGGAGGGAGAAATAAAAAAAAAGATGTACATAAATTAAAGAAGATCTAATGAATTTTGTATTGCTGGTTTGATATGCAAATGTGCTGAGTAGTCTGGTCAGCTGCATAGCTGTGCAGTCAGTTTACCCTACTTTCAGGTGCTTTGGCTGTTTGACACGCTGACCGAGCTGTATAAAGTAGACATATTATGTTGCAGTATTTGCCCATCTAAAACAGATCAAGAGTAAGATCTTGTGTATAGCATGCAAATAAGTAGATGTGCCAAACTTCTGACACATCCTAAAATCTGGGGGACACAGTACTGGCAGAAAACTGTTGCTGTCAGTCGTATTCAGTATTATGGTGTTTCATGAAATCCTAGAAAAGATAGGCAAAGGTATAATGTAAGCAGAAAGTAGAGTGGCTCAAGGAAGATAGATGGCCACTGTTATGAAGGCCTTGATATAAAAGAGAGGACTTAGTGTGGAGACTTCAAGAGGACTGCATGACAGTGTGTTATTGCTGTCATTATTGTATGTTGTTAGATTTGGTACTTTATGATTTTGAAAGTCAAGAGTGAGGGCAATGGTAACAAAGCTGTTAAGGAAGGTGTGTGGATAGCTTAAATTGGATAGGGTAAGTGGGGTAGGCAGCCCAAGAAAATGAATGGATATGGTAAATGACTGTGTGAGAAAGCTAGGTATGAAAGTTGAAACTAAGGACATGGGATCAGAATGGAAGGAAACTTTATGGTGATTCACATGTCAGGCATTGCACCTTTTGCACTTGGTAGTCTCAGGGTTTGTGTGAAACTTAAAAAAAAAATGTGGATGGTTTATAGTAGGTAGATGGAGTCAAGATTTAGGTAATATTGATGATGATGATTCAATGATTGCTTCATTTTACTGAATGTGCTGTATGATAGTTCCCTTACTTTTCTTCTGTTATGGCTTCCCCTTTTTATATTTTGTTCAAGTTCCTACTTAACATTATGTTTTGAGTGGAATAAGGGTTGAAAGTATGATGATTTTTATGTAACTTCTTTACAAAGATGTTTATGTTATATGTGTACCTCTTAATCACAGTGAATTGATAGTGAACATACTGAAGAAGCCAGCAGATATTTCCTTTGTTATGAGTGCCTGGATTGGCCAAATCCCAGAAAGTAACATAGATGCCCTTGCTCTCTTTAGCTTTGACTTCACAAACATCCTTTTGAAGATAGTATATAATGCATATTTTTATAGACTAATATTATCTTGAAACTGTTTTGAAAGGAAATATAAATTTAAAGGTCCACTCAAGAAAAAAGAAAAAATTCTCTGGCTTTAAGTCTGCCAGAGAAGATATCTGGTACCTGAATGGACTGTCAAAAATTTTTTTCTTCCATAGGAAGATTGCAAAGACATCTGAAATGGACTCGTGGCTGTCAGACATAATCCATACGTCTCTGTGAACTAAAGATGTCGGGGACCATCTTCATTACTGGCCAGATCTGAGGAAGTTGGTGCAACACTGTACTGTACAGTATTGGATTACTTCAGTGTTCAGTGCCAGTGTTCTTTTGTTTTGTTTTAGAACAAAGGCAAATCTAATAAAGTAAAACCTCAATTTAGCGGACTAATAGCAGCAAAACCTTGTCGGTTAATACCTATCCATCAGTCTTAAAACTTCACTCACATACCTCCCCTTTACATACACAGTAGGCTTTCATAATAGTAATTAGCAAAGCAAATGAAAAGCATTGAAAAGACATAAGATTTCGCATTGTTGTTATTATTATTATTATATTATTATTATTTGTGGGGGCGCTCACCATCCACTCACTCGATGTGGTGCTGTTCTCGGGTGTCTTCCCTTTCCTCTCCTCCCTCCTTTCCTTCCTTCCTCTTCTGTCTTTCTTTACTTCATTCTTTCCTCGTCCTTCTGCCCATGGGTGACTTTACACTTCCTCTTTTATCTTTCTTTCCTTCATTCTTTCCTGTTCCTTCTGTCTGTGGGTGACTCTACACTGAGTGACAAGCCGAATGGTTTCCTGTGCACCAGGAAACCACTTACTACGCTGGGTGGTAACCATATAACCAAATTATGGCGCCTGGTGGTTTAGCAGGTAATTGCGGCGCTCCAATCGGATTGAGCCGATGAAGGTTTATATCCAAGGTGTGGTTGAGGTTATTGCTCACGTGATGCCACTCAGGGATGAGTGAGGCTGGTCGCTTATCTTAAATGTCAGGACCAACTTGACTAGCCTTGGGCTCCTATGCTCCTCATGGGGCAACGTAGGATTGGATGACGGACGGATGGATGGATGGATAATTATTATTATTACTAGTACTGCTACTTTTTTTTTTTTTTTTAATACAAGAAAGAAGGAACGAAAGGCCAGTAGCCCGCAAACTTCCACTACTTCCACAACTACTACTACTTCTACACTATTACCTTAAAAAATATAAAAAATAAATAAATAAATCCCTCTATGCCATCTGAATTAGCCATGAATGCAAACAAGATGATGTAATCTGGGATTTTCCAGTGTCCACTTGTCAAAGGGGAAAAGGATAAAAAAAATATTACTGTAACAATAGAAATATAAAAACATTTTTAATAATGCCATGAGTTATATCAGAAAGGAAAGAACCTTGGAATGGCACAGAAAAGGAATAACAGGTCCAATTTGGCAGTGCAGATATAGAGATGAATATTGTGGTCCTGTTGTTGCTGTTTGAAAATTTTTAACTCTTGGACAAGTAATTTGCTTGGATGTATGAGGTCCTGTCTGTTAAATACGAAATCCCAAAATGTTGTCCACTAAATCAAGGTTTTACTGTATTTTGATTTACAGTAGTAGGTAAAAAGATCAGTAGGTAATTACAGTTATAACAAACTTGTAGTTGGTAGATAATACAGAGCTGAAGTATGGTATATGCATTTATATATGCTGTATATAATTGTTTTCACAAAATGAGTTACAAAATAATGATTCTGAAGTACCCTTCCAGTAAAATGCAGATAATTTTAAATAGTACTGAGTTTGCTGTTCTGACAGAGAGCTTTGAATAAAATCTTTTTGAAAGTACAGTTATGCTCATTGTTATTATCCTGTTAGTGACATTTTTGTTACATCAGTATGATGTAATACAGTTAGCATTTATCTTTCAGCATCAGCTTCTGTGTTTCTTTTAACTAACATCATAAGGAAATGCTGAATGTTACTTTATGGTGAATTGCATACAAATGTCATGTTTCTTTATACAATATACAGTAATTGGTTTCAAAATAAGTGCCTTATCTGTTTAACAAGTAACATGATAAATACCGTAATTGGTTTAGAATGACTGAGTAGATGAATGTGCGAGGGAGAGATACTTATGGTAGAATGGTGGGATAGAGTAGTGAATAATGGCAGAGACTTAGAGGCATTTTCACAAAGATCGTGGAGTAACTCTGGGATACATTTACCCCATCAGTCTGATGCTGTACACGTGTACTTGATTTTAGTTTTCTATCTTCAGACAGTTTTGTTCAGCTTGCAAGAGACTTTGAACTGCAATAGTTATATTATAGTCACCAATCACCAGCACAATACAAGAAGCCATTCTTAAACTGAATGAATTTGCTTGTATGTGGGAAGAATAGTACAGTATACGAAAATACACTACCAGATTAGGAGGTTGAGGAGTTATATATTGTACATCAGTGATTGTTAGTTATAACAGGCTCTGAAGGAATATTACAATACAGTACCGGTCATCTTAATTATCATCATTCCTTCCATAACACAAGGTTCCACAGCTGGGATTTATTACATGGTTTCAGTATATATCCCGTCTTTTCTTTAGCAGTCATTTCTTCTTGTAGTGTAAGCTGAGAACAGCTGTTTAATTGAATGGCTGACAGTTTCAGAACAGTGTCATTGTGGTGCATTATAGAAGCTGATATGAATCTTTTATTTAAGTCATCTTCACAAACATCCTCAACCTGAACTCTTTCTCTCTTTTTTTCTTCCCCCCCCCCCCCCGAATAGTAGCCTGTTAATCAATTACCAGGATTGTTATTGTTGTTTTTGTTGATCGAACCCCCCAAAACAGTCTAACTAGACAGACCTACCAGCTTCAGGCAAGCCACCATTCACTGCTGGGCTGTCTTGTACAGTGAAATGTTGTTGTTGCTAATGATAGTGAAGCACAGGTAAAAGTGCAGAGGGGTACTTCCTAGGTGGATGCTACGTTTGTGACCACCCATTTAACAGGGGCACCATAGTAGTCAACACTTAACACCATGATCTGGATACTGTATATGGTTACCACCCAGCGTTGTAAATGGTTTCCTGGGTTAAAGGAAATTATTAGATTTGTCACTCACCTGAAGTGGAAAGAAAATTAATAAAAAGTGACAGGATGGAAATGAAGAAGAAGAAAGAGATGATTTCAGACACAGAAGTAGAATGATAAAATTCAAGGAAGGAGAAGGCAGCACTATATCAAGTGAGTGGATGATG
The DNA here is from genome assembly GCA_018397915.1 of Birgus latro. Classification (NCBI taxonomy): domain Eukaryota; kingdom Metazoa; phylum Arthropoda; class Malacostraca; order Decapoda; family Coenobitidae; genus Birgus; species Birgus latro. The sequence continues at coordinate 9,571 of JAGKTI010001553.1, read as the reverse complement.
GTCATCATCACTTGTAATTCAATTGCAAAGGTAAAAAAAAAAAAAAAAAGTGCAGACCTCATACAGTTCTTTTTTCTTTATGAAGGCCATCATAAAACCAGCCACTTGACAAACTTGTTACTGTATGAACTACATCTTTTATAGGAGTTTGGTTTAGTCTTGTACCCTAAAATGTTTTGGACTAGGATGTCTTACTTTGGACACATACATCTCAAAGGGGATAGTATGTGAATGGCTGTAACCTTTACCCATTGTATATTACTGCACCAAGTTACTCTTACCTGAAGTTTTCAGTCGTCATGATTCTCCATTCGCTATCACATTGCACCTTTAGTCTTCTTTCCTTACCATTCACCAGCAGCTTCAATTGCATTTCTGCAACATGATTAAATTAGATGTGAGGTGGAAGCAGGATTCTGGGGCATTCATTATTTATGAATGATTTTATGGTCCATTTCATTGGGCATGCAGTTAATACTTCTCCCTTGTTTCTGGATCCTACCTCAGAAAAAAGGCCAGAATGAGGATGATGATTCTCTTGGCGTATCTCGAACTTCATCCATATACAGTAATACTGAATAACCAGGAGGACATAACAGACTGCTGCCTTGCTCCGGTATGACTTACTGGTAGGCCTCACTATACCTTACATTGCTATGTAGTGAATCGCTATAACGATGGATAAGAAGTTCTACCCGGCCTCACTGAGCATTTGCAACAAATCGCGATAGCGATCATTTTGATCCCATATGAAGCCTGACTGGTCGATGTATGATAATTATCTTTGCTTCCACGATGACCAACATTCAAGCTTACAGTTGTTTACTTGTTCCAAGATGGCCTTTGAGCTCGGTCACTCGAGTGTGTTAATGTCAGTGATGGAATATACAGTAATGTGGTGTTGGAATTCTAGCAGCAAGTGAAGTGAAATAACTAACAATTTAGGCAAATCAGAAACTATTTTTAGACTTACTTTTTGGTTGTAAGCAGCACGTGAACTGCAGTGAAGTTTAATAACTGTCAGTTTAGTGGGTTAGAAATCAGTTTTTAGACTTTTTTGGGTGGGTGGCCCTTGATCAAAAGCATATTCCCATTGAACCCATGTTATAGTCACCTCACAATATACAGCATTAAACTGCTATGCAGTAAGTTTTGCTTGATGTAACCTTGTCATATAGTGAGGCTGGACTGTAGTAAGCCTCTCACTCAAACAACAGACTACCCTGACTCTTGTTTCACAGCTATGAAAAAAGCTTTTCTGCTTTTGGCAGTTTTCTTTTGACGCCACACTAACACAGTCCACAAACCCCACTTCTTCCTATCATGTTTTGTCCAGATTCATAATTACTGTAACTCTTTCAGTTCAGTCATTCTTGTTTCTTTTTGCTACTATCTCCTTTTTTTGTGAATATTTCAGTTACATCCCATGCCACTCAGGAAAGCACCCTATTCATCTATCATTCACCTGATTGGTTGATGTCTGTATTTCCTTCATTAACATTGTAGTGTACAGTACTTCCATGTACCTTTTTTCTCGCAGTCAGCAAAATCATTCCATGAAAATTATTGCACTCACTTGGATCACCTTTAACTCTGAGACAACAGTGTAATCGCAACCTTTTTCCATTCCACTAGGGCATATCTGCTCATCCAAGCTTTCTGGTATATATCTCTTAAACACTTCATTGCACAGTCCATTTGTTTTGTTCCAGTTTGTTTTTAAAGGCTCCAACATGCTTGCATGTCTCGACCTTGGTCACCTAATGGTGGCATTCCATGCTGCTCGATCTCTGGCAGCTTCTCTGTTCAGTCCCGTTTCCCTGAGGTCACACTCAGTGACCTCTTCCCAGGTCTTTTTCAGTCTGCCTCTTGCAGCCCTATCCCTAATGTTAACACTTCTCATTTTCTGCACCCAGTTATCATCCCCCATCCTCTCCACATACCCAGACCTACTCAGTCCACCTCTCCTCATCAAAACACCCACTACACTCCAGTCCCATCCTACCTCTCAGTTCTTCTATCATCAACCTAGCCCCCCCAGACCTTGCACTCAGGGACACACTGCACATCCACCTAATCATTGTCATTTTTGTACATTTGAACCTGTGAATATCCTTTTCTTTTACTGCCCAGGTCTCACTGCCATACAGCATTACAGTTCTAATACATGCCTCACACAAAGATCCCTTAGTACAGAGGGAGAGCCCTCTCAGTGTCAGGAGAGGCAACAGCTCCCTGAACTTCTTCCAACCACTCCTCATTCTAGCCATGGAGCTAGCTCCATCCCCACCTCCAGCACATAATATGTCTCCCAAATAACAAAACTTTTCCACACATTCAAGAGGTTCACTAACAAGATCAATCCTATCACACCTGACAATCTCCACATGCTCTCCCTGGCACACCACACACATGAAATCAGCATTATCTCACAGTCTGCCTCTAATACCATTACATCTCTTATGCACCCACTTATCTCAAACACTGCACAAGATGGAATTACTTCCCACGTCCTTGTGGCAAATTGCACACTGCCACTCTCCCTCTACTTTGACAGTACTGCCACCAACTTTAGATACCATCACTTTTGTTTAGTCTGCATTTACTCTGACCTTGTGTCCCATACCATCTGTCCACTTCCTAAGTCTTTCCTCCACCTTCCTTTCATTCTCAGCAATCAACACCAGATCATCAGCATACAATTTCTCCCACGGGAGTCCATTTCTGAAGTCACGTGAGATGGCTTCAGGTACCATGATGAACAACAAGGGGCTCAAGACTGACCCCTGATGCACACCAACATTCATGGAAAACTCATCACTCTAATCTTCATTTATCCATACCTGGGAGCGAACATCCACATCCATAGCCATAACCACCCTAACCAGCCACTCCTCAGTCCCAAGCTTTCTCATTGTCCACCTCGCCACCTCTCTAGGGACTCTGTCAAAGACCTTCTCCAAATCACAAAAACAAAGTACACTTCCCTTTTCTTTCCTATATATTTTTCTTGAAGCTGTCGAACACTGAATATAGCATCAGTGGTCCCTTTGCCAGGCATAAACCCAAACTGCATTTCATCAGTATTCACTCTTCTCTAATCATACCTTCTAGACCTTTCTCCATTACCTTCATTATCTGGTTCAAAAGTTTTAATTCTCTATAAATTTCCTCTTTCCAGGGCATCACCCTTCCCCTTGTACACATTTACAGTTACAATTTTCAACTAATCATCTGGGACTACACAGTCATAAATAATCGTTATTATCAAGTCAGTGACTAACCTCACTCTTGTATTTCCTGATGCTTTCAACATTTCAGCAGTCAACCCAGACACACCTGCTGCCTTCCCCACCTGTATCCTGCCTATTGCCCTGCTCACAGTAGCAGTGTCAATCAAAGGCTAAGGGCCAAACACTGGATCTGCTGGCTCCAAACCCTCTCTGTCCCAGTCAGACTCCTCATTCAGCAACCAGTTGTAATGCTCTCTCAATGCATCTTTAATCTCTCCACTGTTCACCATTACCTTTCTTCCATCATTCTTCCCACACTGCTCATCTATGGTATCCCTGTTTTCCCTCTTCATCTGATTTGCCACCTTAAATATCATATTCTTCCTTTCCACACTATTTAGGTTATCAAGTAAAAGTCTCTGTGACTCAGACTTTGCCCTGTAAACCTCTTTTCTGGTCCCATGCTTGGCAGCCAAGTATTCCTCCTTGTTACTGCCCTTTTGCCATTCCCAGAAAAGCCTTGTTTTTTCCTTAACTGTAGTATGTACACTCTCATTCCTTCATCAAGTCACTTTATGTCTTGGTGGGCCCCTTGTCAATCCACACACTGACTCAGTAACTCTCAGGAGGTTGTTCTTGGGAGCTCTGTACTGTTCATCAGCACTTCTGTCAACAGCTTCCTGTTCAGCCATCACTCTACTTACAGTAGGCGCAGAAAGTGTTGACGCCATCTTAAAAAAAGAAAACATTCTTGTGGTTAGCAAGGAGAAACAAATAAATTAACACTCACCATTGAATTTAGTATTTACTGGCATTCCTCTTCACGTTTATTATCTTCTTAAGGCGTCTGGGGAGACTGATGACGTAGTTTTGCAGAACAGACGGACTAAAACTGCTCCTTAGCTGCAGCCTCAAGTTTAGGCAAAGATGATGTGTCCATACTACGCAGCTGCCGCTTCATGTGCGCCCATAAATTCTCAATGGGATTGATATCTGGGCTGTTTCCGGGCCAATCTCGAATAAAGGGAACCTCACAGTCTGTCAGCCACTGTTTCACTGACTTTGCAACATGTGCAGGGGCAGAATCTTGCATAAATACTCTTGCCTTGGTTTTATCAAAAGAGTCACTTAAAACATCACATAAGAGCTCCAAATAATTGTTCTGGTTCACTTTTTCATTTGCAGGTAGAATTACCAACCTACCAACACCATAATATGTAAAGCAGCCCCAAGCCATGAGTGAGGCTGGGTATTTAACAAACTTGGAAGTGTACTTAGGATCCAGGGGGTCACTGCCTGGTTTGCGATACACTCGTGATGAAGGGGTACCAGTGACAGTAAATGTTGACTCATCACTCCAAAGCACAGTTTTCCATTGCTCCTCACTCCAGGCAAGATACTGTATTTCTTACAAAAATTTACTCTCTTTTTCTTCTGAAGTGCAGTTAGCAGTGGTTTTTTACGAGCACACAAACTCCTGTAGCCCAGATCGTCATGCAACAGCTGCTGCATACTTCTGACAGACACATCTGCCAGCAACTGTGGGTTCTTTTCTTTTAAATCCCGTGCTGTTAGCCTTGGATCCTTGCTAACTTGCCTTGAAATCAGCTGACGGGTCCTGAAGGTTGTCTTACGAGGTCTCCCAGGCTTGGGAAGTGGAGTGGGAGGAATGGCCTCCCCACTGTCCTTGAACCGCTTCACCAGTCTCTGCACTGTCCTCGGTCTAACACCATCTGATTTGCAATAAATGGGAGTTTGTGGCCAGCTTTGTATAAAGTAATCACTTCCACACGTTTGTCCATGCTTGTGGTTACTTTAGGCATGATGAGAATGTGGTAGGTAACCAAATAACTGTGTTATTTGAGTCAAAACATGCCCTCGTGGTGCATCACACACCGAGACAATCCTCCTCCTGTGGTTGCCCAAACATTACTGAGCCTGCTCCTGTGGTGCCAAACCTATCAAGCAGGGTTGCCAGCTCCCGTTGAAAAAGCGTCAGTCCATTTCGCATCACAGGGGAGGGTAGTATTGACCCTACTTCACTTAACGCGAAGAAGAATGTCGTCGGCAAAAAAAGTCAATACTTTCCGCGCCTACTGTATATCGCTATAGAAGATTTCCCTTACTGCTTGGTTTTTCAGTTTCCATATTTTCCTCTTAGATGCATAGGTCCTCTTATTCATCACTCTCTCCTTAAGCACCATGTCACATATCAATAACTTGTGTTGCTGACACACTCCTCACTCCCAATAGCTTTTAACTTCCCTCACAAACCCCCTATCAGCCCTCCTGACCAGGTAACAGTCTATTTAGTTACAATTTCCTCCAGACTTGTATGTAGTTAACCTACTCTCTCTTTTCCCATAATGTGTCTTACACACAATCATGTTTATTGCCTCTCCAGAATCAGATACTTTTCCCTTCCTTATTTCTTGTATCATATACACATCCCCTATGTTCTTCATATCTTTGAGATGCTACACCAACATGGCCATTTAAGCCTCCTCCCAAAACTACAATCTCATCATCCTCCATACCACTTACTAGATGTATTAAGTCATCCTAGAATCTATCCCTCTCCTCCTCATCCAAGCCTACCTGTGGATGATACGCCGCATTGCACAGTCCATTTCATTTTATAATTTTGGCATGTACCTGAACACCTGCTGCCTTCCCTTTCTTTCATTTTCATGCAGAATTATTTGCATTTGCCATTGCCCCAGTCTTGGGTGGGTGACATAATTCTTTCTTTGTGCACTACCAAATCCAGTCATTGAGAGTACTGCTCTGCTCTAAGTATTTTCTTCAGTTTTTCAAAGTAGTCTCCTGTTAGTCTTTCTTTCTATTGCATTTGTTAGTGTTCCAATACTCTATCCTTATATTTCTCTGCATTCCCTGCACCTCTTTTTATCATAGTTTCTGTTTTCTAGGAAATTTATGCTGATTTTTGCCAGGTCTCTTCAAGTTTCTGTTTTCTAGGAAATTTATGCTGATTTTTGCCAGGTCTCTTCATTCGCTTTTTTCTTTCCCATTACTGAACTCATTCTGCACTCCTTTTTCACTCACCGATATACTTTACACACACACACACACACACACACACACAGTCCAAGCCAGATTTCATAAAAGATTTTCATTAATTTCTCAATTAATTGACCCTAACTCCTCTTCTGTTACTACTCATATTTGTCTTTCACACTATTGTTCCTGAGTTTCTCTTCTTTTCTCCCTCAGTTTCACACTGCATACTACAGTACAGTCATATGATCAGACACTCCTCCATACTATTCTTTCTCAATTCAGGTGTCACTTAGATGCCTAAGCTGTCACTAAGATACCTAAGCTTCCCTTTAACTACTGTACAAGCCTTTTGCAACACTGTGCCAAAGTTGTTATACTCTTTGCTAATTTGCATCCTTCTTTGTTCACCATCGCATCACACTGTAAGTCACCTCTCCCATCAACCATCACACTTTTCTCACCAAACATCACTCTGCTCTTATCTATGTTTACTTGTAGACCATAAAACACAGGTGATCAAGCCTCCAGGGCTCCCATTTGTTCCCATTTATTATAAGCATACAACATGCAACACAGCATCATTTGCATAAATCAGATTAGAAAATCTGATTCCTCACCAGTCATCAATAGATTCATTCCCTCCTTCCACAGTTCTTGTTCTGATATCCTCATAACCCCATCCATAGGGGGTCATCACAGACCCCTGTGTCTTTCCACCTCTGTTATTAAACCACTAACTTAGATGTCAGTTAACTGTTACACATGTTTCAGTATCATAATGAAAACTATACTGAGGTGATGGCTGAGTCAGAAGAAAGATGGTCTGCTATCATAACAGATGCAAGTTTGAATCCCGACTAGGTTAGGGAACAGTTTGAGAATCTGAATTTGTTAAAGTAGACCTTAATGATCTACCATAAGACCTACAAGCATGTGATACAACCCCCCACAATCACCATAAATACCAATGCAGTACACTAGTCTTCGAGCTGAAATGGTGAGATGTTGAGGGTAGTGGTATGTAAGAGGATTGCTGGGTCTCAGGGAATGGGCTGTTAGAGCTTATGCCCAGAATTGAACACATAAAGGAAAAAAAATGTAAATACAGTACAGTCATTATCACTAATAATTTGTTCTCTCCTCAGGTACGGAAGAGGGGAAGGCTGCAATGAAGAGGATAAGAGTGGAGTGTGGTGTCTGCCGGGCAACGCGTTTCTATTCTATCCATCGGGGAATCACTCGCATCTCTGGAGTAGTTGCTTGTGAGGCCTGCCGTCAATTCTACCAACGCTTCAACAAGCAGCCATTTTCTGTAACTTGTTCGAGAGAAGGAAGGTGTGAAGGAGATATTTTCATATTTGGTTGCTATTTTGTAAAATGTATTGCATTCAGCACTGTATAGTAGAGATTTTCATGCATGCCCAGTTGGAGAAATTAATAACTTGAAAATATAATGCTAATACTGTATTTGTACTGTAATGTGTAGATCAGATATAATCATCGTCATCTTAATCCAGTTTTCCATATTAACTTGGGGTGGGGAGATATATTGTCATACTCTTTTATCTCTCTGTAGACATAGATCATATGAAAAAGGAATCCCTAAATACTTTCTCCATCACAACCCTGTCATTTCTGATTAAGGTATTTGGCTGTTTGTAACCAAAGTTATGTGTGGTGCAGTTAGCCCAACTAAAGCCTTGATAACTCTTTATGCCATGACAAAGAAAGATGACTTTCAGGCCTATGCCCATGTCCATTTCAGTAGCAGTACTTCAGACATGCCCTACTATAGGAATGTTTTTACTCATACAAAGTTTAGCATGATGCAGTGCAGCAGTTTATTTTATGTTAAACCTTTCAATTCAGTGACATACAGTATTGCATTATGATCCATGCTCTCAAGACAATTATATTGACCTAAGGGTCAAGAGCTCCCATTAGGTGACTAAGGCCAACACATGCAAGCATGTTAGAGCCTTTGTAAATGATACATTACAAGAGGTAGACTTTTTTAACGGGCTGGGTTAGATATAGTTGTCATGAACACTTTCACTAGGCAGGCACTTTCTTTTCCAGTAGGAGCAAGAACATAATATTAAATAATGTCATCATGTAGACAGGGTTAACACCTTTGTTGTGGGTTACTTATATTGCATTTATTTTTGCCGGTCTCAGACAATTGTATATTGCCCAGGATAAACATAACTCACCAAAAATTATAAAAACTCTAACGATTGACATTTTTGTCTGAAAATGTAGTCTTGCATACAATAGACAACTTTATTCATCTAAACACACCCAGAGGGTTAATACTGTCCTTTGTTGATGCTGAATTGAATCAAGATCAACTTCTGGGTAGAGAATTGTAATTTGTCTATCCCTGGGCATAAAGGGTAGGTTGGTGCTCAGACTGCAATGAGAATGGGGTTCAGAACTTTATAGATTCAGTCATCCATCTGGCCAGTGATGGATAGTTTGTTCTTCAACCCCAGTCTGTCTGGCCGAGCAGACACATCAGCCACAGAGCAGTCACCCCTGCAGAGCTGTCCTGTGCATCGAACCTATGTTCCCTTGTGGTTGACAGTACCTCACTGTGGCAAGGCACAGGGAAAAATATAGAGATTAGTTCCTGGATGGATGTTGCATTTGCATCTCCATCCAGTTAACAGGGGCACCATAGTAGGCTACATTTCACCCCTTGATTTGGTTACATGGGTACCACCCAGCATTGTAGATGATTTCCTGTGTTACAGGAATCCATTAGACTTTTAACTCAGTGCAGAGCCACCTGATGTGGAAAGAAAAGTAACAAAAAGTGACAGGAAGGAGAGGGAGAAGCAGGAAGAGAGGAGGGTAGACACAGAAATAAAATGATAAAAGTGATGGAATAAGTAGGCAGCACCACGTCAGTTGAGTGGATGTTGGTCACCACCACCTAGATAGGTTAAAGAATGATTATGGAAAACAGCTGGATGAACTTTTTGTTCCAGGTGCTTTGAACAGGATGAAATCCCAAAAACCTTCAAATGCAAGGCTTGTTGGATTGCCCAGATCCTCAGGCGTTGTCCTGTGTCCAGTGGTTTATATAACAGATTTTCAGCTCAGCTTCCTGCAGATATCAAGGTAATATACACCATCCTCATTGTGCAGTACATTGCTTTTTTTATTTATTTATTTATTTTTTCATACTTGATAAATTTCGGTGTGCGCTCAGTCTCATAAAACTGCGATTTAGGAGTTTCCACTATATATATATATACAGGACACAGAACATAGACTACATTTCACCCCTTGATTTGGTTACATGGGTACCA